>UFQX01001244.1:102888-130313 GCA_900497675.1 Arapaima gigas | reverse complement strand
GGGGGCGGAACCGACACCAAACGGGGGGGGGGGGGGTTCTCGGATGTGTGTTACCAGCTTTAACTTGGTGTTGCGATAAAATTATGACTGCCCCCCCAACCACCCCAAGCAAACAATCCCATCGGCACCGCGGGCCTCTTGCTTCATGCAGGAGCGTGTATGTGGAGAACGAGATGCCTGTGGAAGCTGCTGACAGTGTCACACCAGGCGGCGGAGAGAAAACGCACAGACCTGACCCCCCCAAGATGCAGACAGCAAAACGCTACAGAAATTCAGAAAAGCAGACTCAGCGTCTCTTATTTCCTCCTTCACTGTCTTCCTCCTGATCTGTACTGGCCTGAGCTCTAGTGCCAGCTTCTCTGGGGCCTTCAAAATGCAGGATGGGCAAGGCTCTGGTCTGTAGTGCTTTTACTCACAGGTACCGCTAACCTCTAATTGTCCCCCTCATCCTAACCCCTAATCCCAATCCTAATCCTAAACCTAAACCTAATCCTAACCCCTCGGTGCAGATGTACATTTGCAGCCACAGGAAGGTGATCGGTGCAGCTTCCAGCGCTACAGAGACGAGTTTAAGGACTTTTTTTAACAGATCAGAAGGTGTCTGGTTTTATAAACCGTCCAAGACAGCTGTCAGTTGATCACCTCTGTCTATAACTATTCAAAACCAGTAAAGAACCCATCTAACAAACAATTTAAGTTTAAGGATTTATAACCTGACAGTTGCAACTCAAGCCTCCCCCCTGTGCTGCGGACTGGCCTTCATCTGAGCTGCAGTAAAACACAGGGGTCCGCATGACAGGAACCTTGTGGGGTCTTTTTCCAGGGTGGCCCCAGAAGCGTGAGTGTGTGTGTGTCACTGTGTCACGGATGGACATGTCAGGAA
Source organism: Arapaima gigas (assembly GCA_900497675.1). Lineage (NCBI taxonomy): Eukaryota > Metazoa > Chordata > Actinopteri > Osteoglossiformes > Osteoglossidae > Arapaima > Arapaima gigas. Next base: position 129,430 of record UFQX01001244.1, on the reverse strand, counting down.
ATGCAAGAGGAAACACGTTGGGCATGTTTCGAACAGCGAGGTGACGAAGATCGATATGAGACGACTGTCCTGAAAGTCGCGGAACGGATGCATTCAGACTTTTTTCTTTGAAACGGGTATAAAAAGAGGGTGAGAGAGACGAGGGGAGGAGGGGATTCAGACCACAGTCAATAGAGCAGCTAATGTCAATTGATTTGTTGTTGAACTTCACCGGCCTTTTCAACAGGCCGTGACATTTAGCACCAGGAATATCTGACTGGAGGGGGCAGCCGGGCAGAGCGCAGGCGAGCCGCTCCGCCCGTCGACACGCCGCGGCGGCTCTGCAGGTGGTGACGGGAAACGAATACGTACAGCAGCGGCCGAGAGAGCACGTTAAACACAGACACACGGTCCTAACCCTGAACCGCAGGCGGACTGAGACTCAACATGGAACTGTACAACCCACGGGTTAGGGTTAGTAAGGGTTAAGGATAGTACGGGTTAGTACAATCCAGTTTTACCTTGTGGCCACAAAGGGGATGTGGTTGAGAGGCACCAGGGTCTCCCTACGTTCATCGGGGAAGCTGTGGGTTCGACGGGAGGTCCTTCTCTTCGTTGTCCCGGTGAGACTTGGGGACGGGAGCTGTGCGGTCGAGAGCCGCCGTCTGCCACTGTCTCTCCCTGCCGCATTACACAGGACACGAGCGGAAGTGCATGGACGGGGACGTGGGCCGCCGCCGGATTAACAAACACGTAGAACACGATATTATATAAGTCAGAGGACGGGGAGCTGCTTTACGGGGCCGAGTGTCCTGCAGACACACCCCTCTGGTCAATACCGTGCTGTCAGCGAAGCGCGTGTCCCGTCCCTCGTCCTCCGAGCAGGAGCCCCGACCGCAGCGCGCGGACGGGCCCCTGCGCACCGTCACCCTTGCAGCTGATTTCGGTTATCGGACGCCGTCTCTCATTCCCACAACGCAAATTGAAACGGCTGTCAATTACAGGTGGATTTAAACACTTTACTGGTCACTTCATTACTCACAGAAACCGGTTTAACGACAGAAAAATGGCTGTGAGCTGCTTGACGGACGCGCTGCTCGATCCACTTACAGGAGATGTGGAGGACTGAGCTCCGCACGCTTTTGGATTTACTCCCCAGACGTTTGTAGGAGTTATACGGCTGCTTCGGACAGGGGCGTCATTGTCAAAGATGAGTTATAAGCGCTCAGGTTGAACGCGCGCGCCGTAGGAAAACCTGCATTATTTCTGCAGATTGTCGGGACCGGCAGGCGGCTGGAGAAAGTGCTGCTGACTTCAGTGCCCTGCAGGCACACACGTCGCCACACGCCTGCTGCCTGCTGCTGGAGCTCTCAAGAGGCCGTCGGCCGACCGTTCACCTGATCTCGTACAGTCGGTTGTATCGTAGCTTTGGAGTCGGGACAAATCGGTAGGGCGTCGACAGCAGGCGAGGCGCAGGAGCACAATCTGCTGCTAAACAGTAAAAACTAACTTTCTGTGTTTTGATTTTTTGCTAATTGTCAGACATCATCTGCTGTTACCTGCAAGGTAATTGTAAGGATTTATAGTTTATGGTGGGCTTTTCTGTCAAATTCATATTTCGTAAATTACTGTAATGATTTTCTCACATTTTTACAACCGCCTCTGACTGTTTTCACTAAGAAGAACAGAAAAGGGTGACAACAGGCAGCGATGAGGCCCTCAGGCCTTCAAATCCACCCGTTTGTATGTGACCTCACACTCTTGTCTACTTCTTTCTGACTTCTTCACCACCTGTACCTTCCCCTCCTGCCTCTTCCATTGTTCCGTTTGCCTCCCCCCAGGGAACGTTCCTGGACGAGCGGGGAGCTCCGACATCTCAATCCAGATGAGCCGAGGTAAAGTAATCCCTCCTGACGGTTATAATTACCTGCAGGCCTGAGGCCGTCGCCAACTGCTCCTCCATCGCTTAACTACAGGACACCTGAGCGAGGCCTCCTGTCGCCGTCTGAGCCGATAATCACCGTTTGTAACAGTAACGCCGCACTTTTCACTACGCCGATACCGCGGTGCAGCCACCGGTGCTGCGTTGCTGACGCCCCTTGCGGGCTCTGCTTTCAGGCCACCGGGATAATGGGGTTTGCACTGTGGCTTCTGCCGGTGCCACCGGTCATTGTCACCCTGTCAAACACACACAGGCCTAGGTCTAATGTTTGTACCCCGAGACACCCTGTCAGCGGTGCCATCACCCCAACTTCCCAGACATTCCTCTCTGAGACCGAATGACAATTCGCCTTATTATTATTGCCCGTTTCGAGAACATTAAGAAACACAGCTACGTTCCCCGCCGTCCATCACTCCTCCCGTGCAGAACACACTTCTTTGCCATCCTAACCTATTCGACCGTAGCAGAAACGCTTCTACATGTTTTTGCCCCACAAATGGAGCGCCGGCCTGGCGTGGCAGATGGAAGCAGCAGTTCGACTCTTGTGGCATTTCTGGTTGGACAAGTAAAGGTGACGAAGAAGCACAGACAGCAGAAAATGCGCGGCTGTGCTGAGAATGAGAAGTTCTTCAGCCCAGAAGCGTCCTGTAAAACCCGACTTGACCGAAAGGTAAACTCAGCACGAACTGCCTGCGTAGCTTTTTACCGTGTGTTTGCGGGTGAGGAACGGCGTTTCCCCGGCCAACTCCTTCCCTCCCGGCTTTACTATCCAAATAACGACAACGTATTTGCCTTGAAGCCTTTTTATTTGTTGCCGCTTCGCTGTTTCTCACCACCATAACAACCTTCACTGCTTCCCTCTTTTTCGCTCATGTTCACAAGCTGCACGTGAATAAATACAGAAATACCTCCATTGATTCTCTACAAGCTGCCTCACGCTTCATGAAAGAGCAACCAGAGGCCATCATTACAACGTGATGCACAAACGGAGACTGAAAACACAAGGTCGTCCAGCCTGGATCAGTTACACCTTTAATAATAACTAATAAAAGCAGAAAATGGTCTGTTTGAGGAGAGCAAATATAACATTGAAAAACATGCTAAGTTGTGATGATAAAATAGCGAAAGGGCTAAATTAAGGAGCAGAAAGAGGACAGAAGAGTGTGGGGGCGGTGGACCCGAGGCATCGCTGCGTTCAGTCACTCGCTGTTTGAGGAACTTTAGGAACATCAGGACTGACAGAACCCAGACAGCTCAGCCTTTCACAGGGGACAGCGAGGGAAGAGCTCAACCTCCTGCTGCGGGAGACAGAAAGGGAAACGATTCGCTTTTTATCTTCATGCAGAACAACATACCTATAAGGGGCAGAAATGAAGCTGGTGTATAAATGAGCAAAGCTTCACCTCCGACGCAGCAGCTGTGCTCTCAGCAGTTACGCGATGGTGGCGACACTTCCATCTCATCCCTCATAAGCACAACAAGTTGAAAATGGACTGGGCGCCGCAGTCGTTTTCCACGCGCCGGTGTGTCGTGCGAGTGACGCGGCCGTCACGCCTCGGGACGACGACGGCGTCGCCGCTGACTGACAAACGCACAGCGAAATAAACCCAGACGAAACAAGCGGCTTCTCGCTCTCTCCCTCACACACCACCGCCTGCCAGCTCTTCCTTGTTCTCAGGGTACTTGACCCCCCACGGCTCCAGCGCCCCTCATCCCACCTTTTGTGCTTTTTCACCTGCAAAAGTCACCGCTGTCAAATTAGACAAAAGGGGAAGGTGAGCAGGTGTCTGTGTTTGCGGAAGGGGACACAGAGGTTAATACATTCACATCAGGCACAACTTGCCTTTGGAAGGAGAGGGAAGGAAAGAAATAAAGGTGACTTTAATGGCCACAAACTAGCGCCCGGTGGTCAGAGGCCACCTGCTGCTGGACAGCAGGGGCCGATGGAACCTCTGCAGCCGGACATGGAGCAGCTACTGCACTGCTTCCCACACGGAGACCTGGGAGATGAGGACTTGCACGTGGCCCGAGGGGACAGGAGACGAGTGTTTGGAGACAGGCCAGCGGGGGGGGGGGGGGGGGGGGGGGGAGGGCGNNNGGGGGGGGGGGGGGGGGGGGGGGGGGGGGGGGGGGGGGGGGGGGGGGGGGGTGAACAGGCCGCTTAAAGGAACACCTGGACCATCCTTGTCCCCCAGGCGTCGGTGAAGATGCTGTTACAGTAACTACTGTCCATCACGTTTGCTCTCATGCGTCACGCTCCCTTTCAAAGGTGCGGGATGTCGCTGCTTCGAGGAAAACATCCGGCCACGTAAATGTGAAAAGCGTCCAATTTTAACGTCAGCGAGCGAGTGGGGGAAAAAAACTCGATACCCGTCATCACGCACGTTGAAGCCCGCAGTGCGAAAAGCAGTTGTTCTACTCTTACAGGCTGCCGGCAGGGGGACAACTGCCAGGTGACCCTCTCACAGGGTTCCTCCCAATCTCCACCCCTTAAACAAAACAGTCGATTCTGCTCATCATCACAACACTTGGCAAACTGCATTTGAGCAAGTGAAGACAAACACGAGGGGGAAAACAGACCGGGCGTCTGCGGAGAGGCCGGCGAGTGGGGAGCCGAAGAGCGAGACGGACAAGAAAAATGAACGGGGGACTCAGGGTAGGTATAACAGTGAGGAGTCTTACAATTTACAGTTCTGACATCACCTGTTACTTGGCAACCACAACGCTGATCTAGATAAAATGGTTGAAAGGCAGAGATGAGATTAGGAGGTAAGTGCCGGTGGTCTTTTACACATCTCCAAATAACAGCCTCTGAATGAGGCTTTGGAGAAAAATGGGAGACGTGAGAAAAAAGAACATAAGCAACCAACAAAGAAGGAGTCTGTCCACAGTCTCCTGTCCTCCAGCGAGCAGCACGACCTGACACCACGCGACACAGAGCCAGACTCACTCGCTCACGTGCGGATCGGCAGAAATAAATCACTCTTAGACCAAAGGTGTTTTTTTGTCATCTTTTTCTTTTCTTTCATAGGGTAAAGTTAGAACCAGAAAACAAGAGGTTACATGGGACCTAAGAACATCTTAATGTCTAACAGCATCTTAACTGTGCACCAGTGTGAAAGGCAGTCTAGTCTTGCGTGACATTTGATTTGTCAGCTACTGGCACAATAACACAGACGATACACTAGTGCGTAAGAAAGATAGCAGGTTTTTTCAATCCTTTCTGTATCCATAGAGAACATATGAGCCGATCACAAGTAAAATACCTTTAAACATCACACTGTGGAACAGCTACGAGACAAATGATCAGAAGAGTCTGTACCCTGTACTCCTCCTGCTTGCTCTCCTATTGGAGTGTTTATGATGACATAAAAACAGCCCAACCTGCCCGTCACCCACGTCTCCGTCTTTGCAACTCTGAAATGCGAAGTATGGCTTCTTTCACAGGTCGGGTACTTTTACACGGTGAGAAAGAGAGCAGAAGAGGGTAGATGCAGCTCTGCTCTCCTTGGCTGTTCATCTCCGCTAATGCAGAGGTTTGTGAGTGAGTGAGTGTGTGTGTGTGTGTGTGTNGAAAGAGAGCAGAAGAGGGTAGATGCAGCTCTGCTCTCCTTGGCTGTTCATCTCCGCTAATGCAGAGGTTTGTGAGTGAGTGAGTGAGTGTGTGTGTGTGTGTGTGTGTCGAGCAGGTTTTTGACATGTGTTCCACTTATTTATATTACCTCTACCCTACAACCTACAGCAGACTGATGGTCAGATCCCAGGGTTGGTCCATGTGAAGATGTTCCTGTGGTCTTTCTGCCAGTCCCTCTGTGGCACTTCCCTTACCTGTCACCTCCGTCCTCCCACCCGTCTTATGGCTCCGCTTCACCTGGGTAAGTCCTTCCTTCGCTGCCACCACCAGTGTAGAAGTAACCTTGTGCTCCGACAGTCCTGTCCGAGACCCTCGGCCCCGTCGATCTTTAAATCCTCACGCGTTTCTTCCCTCAAGTCCTTAAAGTCAAACTGGACAAAGCGTAACTTCAGCTCTCGCTTGGAAACAGATGAAGCACAAACACGTGAGCAGCCGGCAGGTACATTAACAACGATGGAAAACACAGCTCTGCGTTACTTCTGCTGGATTTGTGCTGAATGTGGCTAAAAACCTCCATCTCATTTCAAAGAACTGCCCTTTGCTTCTTCTTTGCTGTTTTGGTTCCAAACTAACCATTTTCCCACACGGACACGTTAAACTGCACAGCCGTTTGAGTGAAAGAGGTGACCAGCACTGAAGTTACTACTCACACGCCAGACAGGCGGCGGACTGGTTCGAGGGAACCGACTGACCGCGGCTGACTGCTCCGTTGAGGAACGTCTCGTCATACAAACACGGTGCTGATCTGGCGTAGAGGTCAATATCGCGGTACCTGAACACGCTCGGCACTACTCTGACTTCGCTGCAGGTCCGGATCTGACGCCTGCGGAGAACAGAGTCTGGTCTGGACGCAGCGCGAGCCGTGGCTCGGAAACCGATCTGAGCCCATTGTCTTTTAAAGATCTGCTGCTGGTCGTAGGCAGACGGCCGCTTGGAGGCTTCAGTCACAAAGAGGCCCGGATGCCCCACCGGGTGGCAGCTCAGTGAGGGAGCAGCTGTCCTCACCCAAACACCAGGGGCAGGACCCCCGGGACCAGGGGCAGGGCACGGAGCGAGGAGGAGATACGGAGCAAAGGGCTGGTGTCAGGAGCTCATACTTTGTAGTAAATGTTTGCTGGGTTCTGAGGCGGCATCTCCTGCACTATGTAGACAGGGTGACCGTAGTCACCGCTGACCTTCTCGTAATGTGCGCAGAAGGCCGAGTCTGAAGGCCGCAGCGGGATGATGATGTCACTGGGTTCAGAGCCGTTGTTGTTGCTGCAAGCTCCCCCGCCGCTGCGCTTGGGGCTTGTGAGCGAGGACAAGGACAGCGGCGGGTGGCGCGAATCGGACGGCTTGCCGCGGCGGTGACGGTAGCAAACCACACACAGCACGGCCGACACCAGCAGCAGGAACGCGGAGCCGCCTGCCGCACCCGCAATGAGGGCCAGGTTGGAGGGGGGTAGAAGTCCATTCTCACCCTCAGCCAGTCCTCCGGGCAGGGTGCTATTCCTTGAAATTCCTGGTGAAAAAGTGCAACGTGAATGACCTTAAAGGAGAAGCGGCTTCCTGCTCGGAATACGCCGCGTCAGCTGTTCACCTGCTGCTTGTTTTACATTCACTGCTGGGTTGCTGGCACTTTCATCCAGCGCTACATTTGCTGTCAACACCTTGGCCCTTTATACATATCGGTTACCTGAGCACTTGAGATTCTGTCCACCGCTCAAAGCTCCAGTGACTTGACCTTATAACCTCTTATCCATAACTTAATTTCCCCAGGAGCTACACTGGCTGCTGCTGCACGGGAACGTCGTCCCACACAGGGCGGCTAATGCTGCACGAAGGCCTATACAGACAGCAGCCATATTCCTGTCTCTGTCCGCATCTACATGGGATGCCGGAGAGAAGGACAGCAAGGGAGCGAGACAGATGCATGAGGGATGTGCAGAGACAAGTACAGAGGAAGAACTGAGAACCAGCAAGTAGGAACATGAATGAGAGGGAGAATAAGCGATGAAGGAAGAGGAGATAAAGAGCTCTTGCACCTGGAGCCCAGGATCATCCTATTTACCTCTTCACACCCTACCTGTTATAGAGGGGGTCTTGCTGTTGGATTGACCTGAGTCTGGTCTGGAGGGTTTTGGTGACAAACCGTAAGGATCTGCGAAGGACCAGAAGAGCGGAAGAAGAACGTTAATCTGCAAAATTACATTACTGCTGCACACCACACAAGTAAGCATTACCCTTATTCTCCTCACCTGCAATCTCCTTATACAAAACAAGAGGAACCCAGAAAAGCCTAAAAGGTTGAGCAGGAAAAATAAACGGATTACTGGCCACTATGGTTTAAACTGCCCTTATGAGAGCAACCCTTCATCTCCCACGACAGAGTGAAGGCAGAAACAGGCAGCTACGCAGGCGGCTGGACCCCAGGGCTTGAGCGGCACCTGCTGAACATGGTACCGCAGATACGACGGAAAGATCCGGAGAGAAGGCAAAAAGGATACAGTGATATCCTCATTGTAGCGAGTGACACGGCATCGAGCAGAAGTATTTATCTGTCGACAAACTGCTGCTGACAAAGCGATCTCTGGTGTGACAAACGCTGCTGCCACAACAATAGACCCCCGATGAAAGAACAACTGAGATGCGGTTTATGTCTGTGTGGCAGATAAACACAACAGTTCAGAAGAGGAAAACTCCCCCTTTTCTCCATTTTCCTCAATTTAGCCAAACTTCGGTGTTGATTGTGCGCAGCAAATACATACCTATCAGTGTAACCTGTGTGTGTGTGTGTGTGTGTGTGTGTGTGTGTGTGTGTGTGTGAGAGAGAGAGAGAAAGAGAACAAGTGTGTAAGGTCATTCATGACTGGAATAATGACGATGTCAGAGATACTCACTCTGTCCCACTTTGAGGACCACCTTCATCCCTCGAGTGACACACACACCCCCTCTCATGCTCTCCAGGCCCTGTCGTGTCCCATCTGAGGTGGCTGGGAAGGGGGAGGAGGTGAAGACCAAGTTCAGCACAACATACACACATCAGCTCAGTTCAACCCATCAGCCACAGTCAGCACAAAATATACAGGCAGCTCAGCCCAGCGGGGCTGCAAGGCGCTATATTAACAGCGACTCTCACTACTGCCACTCAACCAGCCTGTGCTTACAGCCTCCCACGTGGTCCTGAAAAGCACCAGACACAACCTTGACTGGGCCAAGCAGCTGAGGATGATGGAGGAACGGCCGGACGGAAACATTAATTCATCTTACATATGTTGATCGTGATGAAAAAAGTTCAAACCTCATTTGAGCTCATCGGGAGTCCAGGGTAACAAACAGCAGAGCAGAAGCCGCACCGTTTTTGGACTTCTTTTGTCACAGAAAAACGAAACCGAATCACAAACTCCACAGGATTCTAAGCAGTGATGCACCGAGTTGCCAGTTTATTAGGTACACTTACCCAGCAGTATGCTGTACCTCCAATGGCCTTCAGAACATCATGAATCCTAGGCAGAGAGTGGAGAAGATGCTGGACGTGTTGTGCAGTATTGTTGCACTACGCAGACATGACTGTGTTGCTCAGCTGCGGCAGACAGGACGGCTGTGCAGTCTTGCTGCAAACAGCCCTTTCCAGCTCGTCCCAAAGATGCTCTACAGAGTTGAGATCTGGAGGCTGTGCAGGTCACTGAAGCAATTAAAATTCGCCCTCATGTTCCTGGTGGCGACACGTGCCTTGAGAAACGGTGCATTATAATGCTGGAAGTGCAGCCTTGAAGAGATGAACTGAACACATGATCTTCAGCTACGTCGCGCCATTCAGATGTTCCTCAGTAGGTATCAGGGGCCCTAACATGAGCCAGAAAAACCTTCCCATCATCATCATCATCATCATCGCACTGTACTGCCACACAGGATGGGCTTCACGGACTCATGATGCTTATGCTAAATCCTGATCCTTCCATCAGCATGATGCAAAAGGAACCTGGAATCATCTGACCATGCAATGCTTTTCCACTCCACTATGATCCAGTTTTGATGCTCCTGTGCCCAGTGGAGATGTACTTTCTTGTTCTCTCCCAACAGTATTGGCACCCAGCACAGTCTTCAGCTGTTGTATCTCATTTGGGATAAAGCCCGGTAAGTGGTGCCTTCTGAGAAGACATTCTGCACACTGATGTTGAACGTGGATGAGATGTGCCTGGTTGCAGCCTGTCTGTTGGCCTGGATGATTCTCGCCATTCTCCTTTAGCCCCGCTGAACCACAAGCCGTTGTCATCCACAGTATCGCTGATCACTGGTACTTTTGGCCCCAACGTCACTTGTTTTTCACCTTCCAATGCTGCATCAAACAGTATCAGATGCTAGAAATTCTGATCTGCCTGATTTTCAACACACTGCAAACAAATCCTGTATGACTTGTACAGTTTCCGTGAAAGTGCAGGCCTAATGTACCTAATAAACAGGCAACTCAGTGTAGATCTGACTTGCTATAGATTGATCAATTCCTAAACGCGATCTAGCTGCATCTAGTGGTGCAATGAAGAAAAATTTCAGATGTGAACATAAACTGCATTGACACGACCATAAGTTACATTCACAGGATGGAGCTCAGCTTCTAACACCATTTCTGACACCTGCAATATTGTGTTTTCCTATTATGGTGAGGCATACCAACAACTGGAGAATTTCATGGCTTCTGGATGAACGTCTAAGCTGCATTTTACCGATGACGCTAATTTACAGCAAGGCAGAAGAATCCAGTATGGGGTTTAGATGTATGACCTGCAGAAGTAGACAGGAAAACCAGAAACTCAGTACCTCTGTGCTCCCCTTCCGCCATTCAGCCCCCCAAATGGCATGAAAAGGAAAGAGAACAGGAGAGAAGATGCTGAGTACTAAAATGCATGTGATGAGTTACTACTGACATGACTGAGAAAAGAGAGCATCTGACCTGGTAACAGAAGAGAAAGACTGAGAGGAAGAAATGTGTGGAAGACAAGAACAGAGCTGAAGTAGTTATGATGAACCCAACGCAGCAGCAAACACACAGTGAGGGGTCTGCATGTGGATAGGATGGTATAACACACACACACACACACACACACCCCCTCACGAGCCACGGTGAGAGAGGATGCAATGAAAACAAAGTAGAGGGCAAGGAGGAGGAGAGAGTCGAACCTGGAAAGACGAGGAAAAGCCCTGAAATACCAGGTGTTGAGGAGAGATAACAATCCCCTCACTCAGCAGGTCCTGCAACTTAATTCACACACATCTACTAACGTTTTACAGCCACAGGACCTCAACACTACAAATTCAGTTAAGTTAGACTCAGCCAAATTACCACACTTCAAAAACAAAGTGGACTCTGAAAATTACTACAACCTGGCAGAAAACCTGACCACAGCGAGCGAGAAAAATGGACTCAGCAGCCAGGCGGCAGAGACAGAGACAGTGAAACCCTGGTTAGTCCAAGAAAGACTACGGAGATGATCCACCTGCGCCGGAATCAAAGGAGAGCCACTTTTCCTCTCACACACAATGACCCAGATGTTTAGTTTTTCTCCAAAGCCAGCAGCCTAAATAAGAAAAGGTTGGATCTGTGGTGGAACATGACCGGCCGCAGGGCAACCGGAGGTCAGTAGCAAACAACGAGGTGTTTTTCTTCTCACTGTTGCTCTTGCAGTTGTTCTGCGTTTATAGCTGATGGCCGTTTGCGATTGAGCCACTCGGCGCGTTGGCAGAACTGTCCGTTTCCTGCAGATGAAGCCTGAATCTGAATTTGAGACAGACGTGACACTTGGAGGAACTTCTTCTCATTCACCCACCTCACCGACTCACGCAGAGCAGCGGCACTTTTCTCCCAGCAGAAACTTCTTCGCAACTTGCCAAATACAAGCTGTTAAGAAAGATGCTGCTGCTGCCAGCCGCGCAAACGCCCGGAACCTGGACGCCAAGTCTCAGCACTCGTGCGCTGCGATGGGGTCCTGAAGGGGGCGCCGGTCTGCACGATCCAGCCTAGCCCCCACGCAGCTTCCACAGGGAACACCTGACTCCGACCCGCAGGCTATTTCAACAGGTAACGTTAAACATCACCGGCTGCCTGAGAAGAGCACGTCATCAAGGGGCAGCGAAGAGCTGAAAGGAGCACGCGGCCTCTCCCAGCATCTGTGTTTCTGCCCCTCCCAACACAGACCTGTCAAGCAGGACTGCACAAAAACACCTGTACCTGTCCCTGTATTTCCACCTGTACCTGACACCTGTATCTGTACCTGTTTCTGTGCCTGCACCTGTATCTGTACCTGGGCCCGCACCTGTGTGGCAGACTGACATCTCACTGGGCTGGGCTAGAGCGGACCTCTCAGGTGGCCCGATCTCCAGAAGAGGATTCATTCTGAAATGTGCAGCAGATGAAGAACGAAATAAGGCAACACCGACAAGGAGAGCCGGAAAGAACGACAGGAGGTAGATGGTCGAAGAGTCACGAGGAGGGCGGTTCTGACCCAAAGCCTCAGGCCACATGTAGTGCAGTGCTTGTTTTCACTTCCACCCCCCGCTGGTGTACAGTTGACCAGGGCAGGGATCTGAATCACCACGAAAATTAACCGGCTGTACAAATCGTTACATCACTGGAAGCAGATTAACACTCGGAGGCTCTTTGGAGAAAAGCATTCATCCAATAAATAAATGTAGTGTAAAGTGGATTAAACATCTTCTGTCCAGAACTCCTCCATTTCTTACGTGCCATCAATCCAACCCAGTCCTTCTGCGTCTTATGGTTCTCCTCAGGATCTAACCAGGAGGAACAAAGAGAAAGCAGCTCCCTTCCGTTCTTCTGCACACCTGCTTGATGCCATTGGCCACGAGATGCTAAAAACACACCAGCAGCAGCATTCAGCATCTCCATCCCGGGAAACAGACACTACAGTCACACAACACAAAACGATCTGCAGACACAATGTACATCACATACACACTTGCCGGCCACTTTATTAGGAACACCCGCACACCTGCTCCTTCACGCAATTATCTAATCGGCCAATCAGGTGGCAGCGGCACAGTCCACCAAATCACGCACAGGTCATGAGCTTCAGCCAATGTCCACGTCAAACTTCGGGGGAGGGGGGTGTGTGATCTACGCGAGTTTGACCGTGGCAGGTTGTTGGTGCCAGACAGGGGTGTCTGAGTGTTTCAGAAACTGCTGCTTTCCTGAGATTTTCACACACAACGGTCACCAGAGTCACACAGAATGGTGTGAAAAACAAAAAAGGTCCAGTGAGCAGCAGCTCTGTGGGTGGAAATGCCTTGTTGATCAGAGGAGAATGACCAGCCTGAAGGCTACAGCCACTCAGATGACCCCTCCTTACCACAGTGGTGGGCAGAAAAACATCCCATCTGTGTGTGTGTGTGTGTGTGTGTGTGTGTGTTTGACCCAGTTTCTACTGAAGGTCACCCAGAGTCAATCTTAGTTCCATAACACATCCCCCTGCCTTAATGTACCGTACTTTACCTTACTGTACCTTACCGTGCCGTACTTTACCTTATCTTACCTTAATGTACCATATTTACTGTGCTGTACTTTACCTTATCTTATCTTACTGTGCTGTACCTTACCATACCTCAGCTGTCTTTACATGTCTGTGTCACTGTGCACCTCTGAGTCGCTGCCCACCTGCTTGGGATTAAGTCATTTGCCTGTGTTCCTGGGTACCTCTGGCGTTTCATACCTTCACCCTCACAGCATACAGTGTGACGTCATTTCTTTGTACAAGTCGAACAAAACCTCACCTTTCCGTTGTTCTACTTGCCAAATATGACATAGATCAGGAGATCATCAAATGTATCTAAACTTCTCTGCAATATGGACATATAGTCCAAATTAAAGTATGTAGGACAAATGGAGTTCAAATTATGCAAAAGTCACCGGTTGTTTGAGACTTTTAAACTACTGGCAAAAATCTTTTTTGCATTTGTCATCAGACAAATTCAACCCCCCAGGGTTCCTGCAAAAATATTAACAAAGTGCTGGATCGTGCTTTTAGCTTTCATTTTGTGCAAAGAAATCAAACCTCCAGTGCACACCTTCCTATGCCAGCATGGAGTGGCCTTCCTCACCTCCTGCTCACCTTGACCATCAGCTTCTTCACACCCGAGTCCCTCTCGGAACCGCTGGCGGCCGCTACTGCGCGGCAGCCCTGTTCGCGTAACGCACCGCACTGCGCGCAGCCCGGTTTCCGCTCCCAGTCCCTTCCTGCCACTCACACCTCCAGCAGGAAGACGTTAACTGGGAACCCAATTCTCATTATTAAACTGATGGAGAAAAATGCGGCTGGCTGTGATGAACGGAACGTGACGGATGAAAACGTGCACAATTTTTCACATCATATTCAAAGCACATCCTTCACATCCTCTCCTTTCTCTAACCCTGCGATCTCATTCACTCCCCCAGAGTGACACCTTTTCTTTGCAGTGACTCACGCAGCTAACAAAGGAAGAGGTTCGGTGAGGACCAGGGAACCGGAGTGTGGCGATAAACAGGCGACTGGGGAACACGGGGACTACGGGGCTTGATCACTTGGGGGATACAAAGACGTGGAAAACTGAGGACACTGGGAAAAGAAGGAAGCAGGTTTAACATGCCGAGAGGCCGAGGTGTAAAGAGCGGCGCGTCGCTCCTGACGCTGCTGAGGTGCCAGGGTCTGTGTTTAACACAGACGTGCACAGCGTTGCTAACAGTGAGGACCCCTGCTGGCTACCCGAGGAACTGCCCTCGGAGGTTCTTAGGTTTATGTTCTCAGCTTCTTTCTGCCCTGTTTTTTTCTACACCTTTGAAAGTTTTTCGGGAGCCCTGGTGTGTGAAAATTTGTCGGTTATTGTTCAGATGTGGTGATGGTTTCTGGACCGCGTATGGGGAGTTTTTAATTACACAGTTCAGCTGGGAAATGTCGAGCATTCAGAACATAAATGGGATTTTTGTGTTTATGGTTAGGCGACTTTCTGGTGTCAGAAAAACAAGAGAATCTATCATGAGCACACAAACAGGGAGAACAGATGATGGAACTACTATAGAACTACTGCAACGCCAGCATTCGTCCGCTGCACCTACATTCAGATGTGCAGTAGTTCCACAGCTGAGTGCCCAGTGACTCCTGGACGGGACAGACCCCAGACCACCGGCACCCTGACAGGGTAAAGACGTTCGTGATAATGGGGAGATGGACGGATAGATGATGGACAGATGGATGAACGGATGATGGACAGATGGATGGGTTGATGATGGACAGTCAGAAAGATGGATGGATGGATAAGGGAGAGATGAACATATGGATGATGGACAGACATTTAGACAGATGATGGACAGATAATGGACAGATGGGCAAATGGATGATGGACAGATGGATGGATGGTGGAGAGATGGACATATGGATGATGGACAGTTAGAAAGATGGATGGATAGTGGAGAGATGAACATATGGATGATGGACAGACATTTAGACAGATGATGGACAGAAAATGGACAGATGGGCAAATGGATGATGGACAGATGGATGGATGGATGATGGACAGTTAGAAAGATGGATGGATAGTGGAGAGATGAACATATGGATGATGGACAGACATTTAGACAGATGATGGACAGATGATGGACAGATGGATGAATGGATGGATGGATGAAGCTGTGCTCCAGGAAGCAGCACTAATGAAAGTGTTACTGCGTTTGAGTTTGTCTGCATGACATATTAAATGCCGACGAAGCCACCTGTCCATAAAGCAGCGACGTGATGAGCACCTGGCTTGGAAGCAGGAGAAGTGGTGTTTGTGGAGGCGTTAAAATCACGCAGTGTAAATTGGTGCATAAATTGCTGTACTGGGTCACAGCCCTGACACAGCTGCTTTACATTCTCTACCGCTACAGGCATTTGAAGGTTTTTTTCGACTGATCCGTCACATCTGAACTCGACAACAGCGCGTAGTCGGGACAGTCAGATTCGCCACTTCAGCCGATTAAGATACTAATTCCTCTGAGGCAAAAATGCTTTTGTAGCATCTTCAGTGTTTAAACAAGCAAGCCAGTGTTTTAGAGATGCACTACAAATTGAAAACATGCTCATGTAACCAGGCCCCCACAGGCGAGCGCTGCCACCCGGCTGTAACCCCACTTCCAACCAGAAAAGGAGCCACCGTGGAGAGGCAGCCAGTCAAAGTAAGTCATTTTGACATTTGTTTCTGAACACCCGCCGGGGCGGTCGAGAACAGGGAGATGAAAAAGGGAGAGCGAGACCGGGAGGGGGGGGGTGAGCAGGAAACTGTCTGCTTTCCCACATTAAGTGCGCGGAAGAGCAGAGTTTCTCCTGAGCAGCTACACGACGTCACCGCGGCCGCAGCAGCAGCTTCTAACCCAGTCGGTCGCTTACCGCGGTCATCCTGCTCTCTGCTGCTGCATCACTCCAGCCTGCAAACAGGGCAAGTCGACTTGGACTGAGGTGCCTGGTAAATAACGGTTAACAGTAGCGGTAATAACAGCAATACCAACTTATCTTTCTAATGAGAAGAGCAGCTTTTGTAGGATCTGAACACACAACTGCTGCCTCTGTATCGAACGTATCTAATAGATTTTCATATCATAACCCTTTCACAAAGCCCTTCCTTTCGTGCTCATTTACATGGGTGAGTTGCTAGTTATTCAGTTAATACCAGTAATTACTCTGATTCAGTGAAACACACAATATGACGGCAGCTTCCTGAGTCTGATGAGTTTTCTGCTTCTCTTATCAATTTCTGCATTTTATCTTCCCTTCTCACCACAGTCCCAGACTCATTCCGTCCCCCTTTACTGCGGTACCCATAACTGTGTCTCCCCCGCTGATGCCTCATCACCCGCACAGAGCAGCTGCTGTGTACAGTCACCCTCGTTTCTCTCTCTCTCTCACACACACACACACACACACACTGCACGTGTTCCTTCAACACCCCTTATTGTGTGTGTTTGTGTACCTGCACGAGCATTTATGTGCTGCAGTTGAGTTTTCTAGGTAGCACATATCCCACATCATTAATGAGAGCACAGCGCACCAGGGAAACGCACCCCTCGACGCAGACAGCACTCAGGTCACTGAGGTCAAGTAGCTGAGGTGTGTGGCTGAGACAGGAAGGTGGCCGACTTGAGAAGCGTTCAGCCCTCCCTGTCCAGTTAGTTTTAAACTCACTGTGTGACCTTTAGTAGGGAAGCTTATACACACATACACACACACACACACACACACACACACAATTATGTATGCTGACACACCATACAAGCAAACAGCAGTAAAGTTCAGATTGTTGACCCAGATTGCAAAGCAACCTGTCACTTCCTCTTATCCACGCAGCTCACCCCCCACAGCCCACAGCAGCCAGAGAGCTGCCCGCATCTCCCCAGCCCCCCGCGAACTCTTCTTCTCCCTCCTTACTTGGTGCTCTTTTCATCTCTGCTCCAGCTCTTCTCAGAGAGCTTCTTTTTCCATACAAAGACTTCCCACAAACTCAGAGACATGCATGGATAAGTAAACATGCGCGCGCGTGCACGCGCGCCCACACACACACACACACACACACACACACACACAAAGGTGCACAAATTAATGCATTCAGGAATCTCACACTGCACCTCTGTGCCTGAGTCTCTCCAGGACACTTGGACAACTGGCCCATTGTCCTCTCACCCACCCCAACAGACCCCAAGTGCTCTTCAGTCGGCACCAAAGCTCAACGTTACACACTCGGCAGCTGTCTATATACGTCTTTCCTCAGAATTTGACCTTACTGACCACACAGTTGAATTTATACTGACGACAAACTGAATTAAAAGGACTGACAAGCACATTCGATTATATTTTTCCTTGCTAGTTCTTGCTCTCTTTAGCAGCTGCCTCTTCTTTCCTTTTCCTCTTCCGCTCCCCTGCAGGGCTTCTGCAGAACAGCAGCAGGCCACACACAGCAGTGTTTCTCGGCCACCGTGAACCACAAACATACACACATGTTCTGCACGGAGAGCTTGGAGAAAACCCCACCACCACTGTCATTTAAACTTAACCTTGATAAATAAAACATCAGCTACTCCTGAATTATTGAAACCTTCTGGATTCCTTTAAATAGCAAAGATGAAAAGCAGTGTGATACAGACAAACCCCCTACACACAAAATTATTTACCGTCACAAATAGACACAACTGTGGGCCGACTCAGGACCCGCGGCTCTAGCACATCAATCATTTACAACGGATGTTGATTCAGTTTGATTAAAAAAACATTTTTCATACCTGAACTACTTATTTTATTTATGTGGCCTTTTGGGCTGGATGAGGTAAACCCTCCTCTGGGGAAAGTAAGTGGCAGAACCTTCCAGAAAGCCAAGCAGCCCACAAGCGTGACCAAAAGGAGGGTTTACCTCGTCCAGCCCGTCTACGTTTAAGGCAGTCTAGAGTCAGATGAAGGTGAAGGTCCAGGTGAAGGTGTATGACACTGTACCTTTTGGTCTGATGCTGCAACTGAAAAACACTGTGCAGCTGTGGTTTAAAAACCACGTGAAGTACGCAGGTGACCCAACTTATAGTAATTCTCGGTTCACAAGGGAGCACAGATGTGACGTGTCCCTCACGGCACATCCATCCTGGTTTGTCCCCACTAACCAGCAAAATGTTTTCCTGCAAATCGGCTCATAAGGTAAAATCTGACAAGTTTGAAAATTTCCCCACGTTTAGCTCCTGTTCCTCATAAAGGCAGTAAAGGGTGTTAAACAAATCGACGCAAGTGAAACCCTCACACCCCGGGGGACACCTCCATATATACCTGTATTTTTGCGAGAGACAAAAGACTTCATGATTAAATATGACCAATTTCCACATTATTTCCAGTGCCCGGTATGTTGCCGAGTCACAACCTTGCTCGAAACTCCCTGAATGAGGACAGAACCTGAGCGACGGCTCACATTCGGACTCGGTTCTGATTTCAGATTTTGATCTGCTGATCAATGGAAGAAGATGCCAGATTCACAAAGACTCTTTGGATCATTAAAAATCCTTCACTTGTTTGCGTCAAACCCAACAGACAGGACAGTGTCCGAATGAGACTTTTTCCTCTGATCAAGGGAACCGGGATTCTTTTAATCAACTGTGATGAATTTCATGTTTCTCTCACTACACCTGTGGCTGAGCTCAAACTCCTGTTGCCAACCCAGGGAAGAGACAACAACTGCAGCACCGGGAGCAGATCACTTCAAACCACTTTGAATTACAAATGGCCTGCTGTCCTTCTCAAAGAAACTGCGCAATACCTGGACTCATCATCTTCATCACCGCACCCCCCGCCCCCCCTTTTGAGCACACGGTGAAACAAAGCAGGGCTGCTGGGGACGAGAACACGAGACTGTGAACTTACCGATGATGTAGTAGTCTCGCATGGTCTTGAACTCGTGCCCCCACAGGTTGGGTGAGAACTCCTGGAACTTGATGGTGAAGCGCATGTCGCTGGTGGGCTTATCGCACGTAAGGAGCAGGTTGGGGGTGCCGGTCACCTCACACCTGTCTGCCTGCTCCTGCGACGACACCAGGTAAAGCTTGTAGTACTCATATTGAGCAGGAGCTAGAGGGCTGGGAGGATCTGAACCTGGGCAGATGAGGTCCAGCCTGTCGCCGATCTGGGGGTACAGGACGTAGCCTTGGCCGTCCCCAAACCTGGAGAGAGTCGAAGGGTTAGTTTCACGTTGGGCTTGTGTGGCAACTGCCTGGAAATCTGTAATTCTGACATGGCGAAAAACAACCCAGATTCTGCACTTCTTCCTTGTAAACAAGCTGCGTGTGATTTACTCAGATGCAGGATTGTTGTTTTTTTTTTTTTTTTTTTTGCCGAGGCACACAGATGCAAACCTAAACATACATGCCCACTGAACCCTGGCTGCAGCTCCAGTACTCTGTGCAGAAGGTGAAGCAATCGGAGAGGAATTGTGAGCAGAGCAAAGGACCCAGAAACAGCAGACATGCAGGATCACACGCAGGCCGCAGCAGACAGACACAGACAAACTCTTTCTGAATGGCGGCTTTCAGGAAGCTCCTTTTGTCCAGTGCCAGTCTACTGTGACTGAGAGAAACTTCCAATATTCCTGAAGTCTCCGTGTACGAGGCGGGTTGCGGCTCATGAGCCCGTGACCGAGGGATACGGAAGCGCAGAGGTGGGGCAGAACTACAGGCCTGGAAGACGGGTGGTGAGAAAGAAAGAAGAAATGAAGCTGCCTGTTGTGAATAGATGGTTTATAGAGGCATGTGCATTTGTGACCAGTCCTGGCACAAAGACAGAGCTGTAGACACACACCTCAGACTTTCTCTTCCAGCATAAACACAGACGCTGCAGTGACAGGAGAAGGTGGCCGCATTGTGGGAACAGGTGAAACCAACACAGGGTTTGTTTAAAGCATAAAGTCACGGTCTGTTTCCACCCTTTGTGAGCTCCAGTCGAACGGCACTCCCTCCACACAAAAAATGAGCATCACAGGCTTTGCATGCAAGTAAGACCAGGTTACACAAACAAATAATTGAACAAAGGGACCACACACACACACACACACACACACACACACACACGAGAACAGTTCAGCTCTAGTCTGGCTTTGTCACTTGGTTCACTTTGCGGACTTTCTTACCAAATCTTAACTAAACAAAAGAAGAAACATCCGTCACACAGACATAGGACCTCTTCAAATCACAGACAAACCCAGAGTAACTCTTACTCAGTTTGCTCTAAGTACATGAGAGAGCTGCTGGAGATAAAGCTGCCCTGATGCTCCAGGCCTCTGGAATGAGCTCTACACCATCGCGACCCTGAACCCGACCAGCAGTTAGTGAAAGTCACTGCGCGGATGAACGGTGGATGGTCTCAACCAGGCAGTTCACCTTCCAGGTTTGCTTTATTCCCCCTCTGCAGCCCCACAGTGCCATGGAGCCCTTCGTGTTCATTAGAAAATACATAAAGCACTGAAATGGCAGAACAGGAATGATGAAAACATTAAGAAAACGTTGCGATCGACCTGAATGGGACCTAAAGGAGTAGCAGCTACCCCCCAGGCACACGTACGGTACAGAGCTCAACAAACACAATTCACTACAGTAATTAAACACGGAAAACTCAAAAACTTTTCTTGTGTGTGCAAAAAATGCACTATAAAGAGCACAGTTCCCTACTGCCAACTCCCCTTATTCCAGCGCTCTTCTCGTCCCTCTTACAAACCCTCTGGGAATCAATATTTTTTTACTCCTCCAAGTAGCAAAATAAGCTCACTGGCACTAATATTCCAAACAGTCAAGTTACACATTTTCAAACATTCTGACATTTTCTACTTCATTTATTTGCATTGCATTTACTTCACAAATATTTTCTAAAATTTCTTTTCTGTCCGCGTTCAGCTGCGGAGAAAGTGTCCCGTGCTGTTCCTAAAAGCCACCCTGGCAGAAGAGAAGTGTCGCACCTCCGCGTTTAAGCCGAGTCCTAAGTGTTGGGGATCAGTAACAAGGTGACCAGAGATGAACCAGTCAGCAACGCGGGGTAAACAGCAGTTTGCAGATGCACAATATGTCTACTTCTGATGACCTTTATTCTAGGTTTATATTTACTGCATCTCACAGTTATCGAAAACATTGAAATAAAGATCTACACAGTCACGGTCTGGTCCAGAAACACACAGTCAGGAGCTGCCGGTCACCTTCCTCACCCTGGCTACACGGGTCTCGTAAAATGACCCCCCCAGAAGCAGCTGTACACGGCACTTCTGTAAAGCAGGCAGCCTCTTCCACCACATCACTGCACTCGCGTTCCTTCAGTGCTGCACGTCGCCAGTCTCTGCGTCACCGACTTCAATCTCAATCTAACAGGTATCTTCTTTCAGGATTGTGCTGCCTTACAACCACTTTTATTCTCCTGTGAGCTCATCAGGCCACCAGCTGCCTGTGCACATTTCAGACCCTGCTCAGTACAGACCCCGAGTCTTACGCTGTCCCTGGTAAACCGTTCCAGTTGGAGCTGAAATAGCTGCAGCAGTTACTGGCCGCGCTCGTGAACATTCGCAGACGCAGGCCTCCGGGGACAGGTTTTCTGTTGGAGTGATTGGCAGCTGCAACAATAGCAAGTGATTAGAATCAGAGCCGAACATGAAACGGTCGCGGCGCTAATGAATATTTGGAAGGCGTCGGCAACACGGGAACCGGTTGGATTTAGCTAAGCAGGAACCGGCACCTCAGAGCTGCATCTCAATCACAGCAACGGCTTGATGGAAGGCGAGCCTCATCAAGCTCCTCTTCAGGAAGCAGTCTCAGAAGCCCAATCGCTGCTGCATTCACACCTGAAGAGACGGACGCGAGAGAAAACACAGCACACGGGAAGCGAAGAAAGGTAGGAAGGACCGGGGACGTCGAATGTGGACAGGCTGTGACTGGCAGGAAGATTCCTGGACATGTTGACAACAGCAGAACTCTAGGTGCAGTTCTGTGGAACTCTCCAGGAGCCAAGAGGGCTGTAGCTCTTGTTCGCTTCCGTTTAAGACATGCATTCCTCGCTCTCGCAGTTTACACACAAACTGAGCATCTGCTCTCCGCTTGTGAGCCTGGATGAGCTGCACACAGAACCACAAGTCTGTATCTCAGGCCAACAGCTGGAAGCAGTTATATGGTGAGCAGCACCGCAGAAAACACACGCAAGGATCCAGCTGGGATTCCACTGCTTGCTACTTCACTAGCAAGGAACCATTCCCCCCTTTTCTTTTGGGGGGCAGGAACTCGGCAGCGAGTAAACGACCCCGAGTCATTTCCAGGGTTAAGGGCTCCGAGTTTATTCCGGTGGGCTGAGGATGGCCGAGTGAGACGGTGTGCGGGGGGGTTGGTTAAAAGGTGGCAGAAGGTCAAAATCACAATTTCTCAAAGGACACCAGGGGGTAGCAGGTATGCTGGGAGTTTAAACTGTCAGAAGATATCATTTAGCCAGCAAATGCATATCAGCCAGTGGGAACCATTTGGAAACAGTGCAGTTTATCCCACAAAGAGGGACGGACTGGGATGGAAGGAACCAGCAACACAGGCCGGGAGCAGGGAAGCATGTAAAGCACATCTGTGATTGAAATATTTAAATAATTCAACAATCTCAAAGTGAAAACATTACTCTTTGGAACAGCTGCCAGCAAGATATAAATAAAGTCCAATCTTCAACACAAAGTAGTGTGAATGAAATCTGAAAAATGGGAAGTACATTTAAAGTTACATTCTAATTTTGAAAAGTTTGCAAGCTTTTTGTTTGATTACAAACATTCCAAAAGGATAAATTATTAAGGAACATTATTTATAAACAAGACGCTCGCTGAAAATAGCAGCGCTTGTCTACATCAAAGAGGAAGAGAAATATTAAGCACTGCTATCCAGCCAACTAACAAACGTTCCTGGAAATCGGCTCGTAAGATTTTACCTTGTTACCGTTAGGGAGCAAATGCTCTAAATTTCCCCACCCTTCTTCTTGTGAGCTGGAAAAATCAGCTTCATCTTTGGTCATAACACAGTAAAGGGACCAGTACTGCAGCTCCACGTCGCTCTCCAACCTTCACTACCATCTCTAACCCAGCTGAGCTGTGCACTGTTTCTGTTAGTGCTGCCTTACACGTTCAGCGTCACGTTCAGCAGATCAGTAGTAAGAAGTATCCTATACTGTTCACGAGCAGCTGGGCGAAATTCTGCTAGTCAGGGGGACCGCAGACCTAGGGAGCCACAGACGGGGGGAGAGCCGCAGACGTGGGGAACTGCAGATGGGCGAAATTCTGCCTCCCGGGGGGACCGCAGACCTAGGGGGCCTCAGACGGGGGAGTCGCAGACAGGGGAGCCGGAGACAGGCAAAATTCTGCTAGCCAGAGGGACCGCAGACCCAGGGAGCCACAGAGGAGGGGGGGAGCCGCAGACGACGAGAACCACAGTGGGGGCAAAATTCTGCTAGCCGGGGAAACTGCAGACGTGGGGAACTGTAGACGGGCGAAATTCTGCCTCCCAGGGGGACCGCAGACCTAGCGGGCCACAGACGGGTGAAATTCTGCTAGCCAGGGGAACCACAGACTATGGTAATGTCAGAATTTTTTCCCCTTTACCTCTCCTTAGTTGTCAGCTGGCTTTCTTTATAGCTTGTCCAGCTAGTTTAGTTCCTATATAGCTGTTAAATGTGGAGCGAACTTTTTATCCGTCTGTAATATGTGTCTGTGCTGCTGTGTGAGAAGCACCAACAGAAAATAAACTGAACTGAGTTGACTTCTGAAACTTTTCACATTGCTGTTTACAGCCAAACAACTAAACATGTCACTGTTATGTCTGATTGTCAGAAATTTCAGGACAACCCACAGTTAGAGTGTGTGAGGAGGCAGAATAAGTTAGAATAAGTAGAAATTCAGCACCGCATATGAAACACATATCAAACCTGGACCCTGAAGGAAACCATGAGATGGACTGGACTGCATTTTCTAGTTTGTATGGCTCTGCAAATCCAACAAAGGTGGACAGGAGCAGGAATCGACAGAGACGGGACAGAAGTGGCCCCCAGCAGGCCAGGCGGTAGGGGGGAGCCGAGCATCTGGCAGGATCTGCTCACTGGGTTCTACTCTATTTCACTGCATTACTAACCTGTGCAGCATCAGCCACCTGAGCAAGAAATTAAAAAAAAACAAAAAAAAAAAAAACCAAGGGAAGGAAATACTCAACAGTGCGGGCCTGGGGTGCATAAAGGCCTCAGAAGGACAGAGATACAGCTACTGATATTGCAATAAAATCACATTCCCAGGACAACGTTTCAGCTGAGAACATATAATAAAACGTTACGCTGTGCTAGGCTACGGCTGGCGAGCCAAAGCACCTGGACCACGAAGCTGAGGAGTTCGTATATTACAGGAAGAAAAAAGGATGCGTTTGGCCCAAAAGGAGGGGTTTGGGAGGGATGAGTCACTCTGCCTTCTTCAAAGTTGCCATTTGAGGATGTTGAAGTAAGGAGAAAATGTGGTTAAAAATTCCTGCTCACCATTTCATACACGGTGAACATTTAACTTTTCTATTTTTTCCACTACCAGTAGCCTTCTGGGACGGGACTTACACTCAAGTTTCTGACCAGCCTCCCCAGGCTGCTCCTAACTTTGTTCATCCGAGACGGTGCAAAGCCAGACCCTGGGCACGCTGGGCCTCAGTCGCCAAAAGAGCATCAGCCAAGTCAGACAGGACCTGACGTTCCTGCTGCTGTAGGTTTGGGATGGTGCAAACTGTATTTACGGCACTCCAGATGGGAGAACGTGTCACATGAGTGTGTATAATGACTGCAGCGTGTGAGTGAACAACTTACACATGTAAACATGCCAAACGTCTCAGTGTCTATGTGGCCGGAGACAGATGACTCATATTCCTTGGCGGATCCCTGCCTCAGCTGTCTGTTTCAGAGACGCATCCACAGCACCCACTAACTGGGTAAAGTGAAGAGCCAGGTCCCCCTGAAGAAACAAGAGACCACGCAGCTTCTTCCTGCAGCTTCCCAGCCCCCGGAGCAGCGGCGATGGCCTTCTTCCTGCTTTTCATTTCTAAAATGTTTTAATTTGAAACGCTTAGCCTACTTAATCGAGCTTTTATCTTCAGCCAATTAGCCTACGGTCCATTAATTATTGAATCGCTGGGGATTCATTTTTAATGGGTGTTAGTGGGGGAAAGTTGTACTACGATTCAGCCCACAGCCTTCAAAAAAGGCTCAATGTTTCCACGCCTCCTGGTGGAGGGGAGATGACCACAGGCTGCTGTGGAGGAGCTTCTGCTGCAGGTCGGTCAACAGCATCTTCACCCTGCAGCGCAAAGCACGTTGAATCCAAACACGCGAGCGAGTGCGTGTGTGTGTGTCTGTGAGGTAGTGCATCTCTGAGAGGATCGAGCATTTCAAAAAGCAGCATCTGTCTGGAAGAACGAAGGACCCGAGAGTCTGTTTTCAATCTCCGTTTGCCAGATATTATTAACTGATCTGCTGATGACCAGCCAAGCTGTCCACGTGTCCAGCATTTAACTGGCCATCAAGTCAGCCACTCAAGTGCTTCTGAGGCGTAAAAGCTCTTAGACTCCCAGTGGGCTTTAAAACGACCAGTTTTGTTAACAAAGCGGTTCTATTAGAACATCAACACAGTGGACCTCAAAGCAGAGGCCTTCATTTAAAGTGATTTAAGGAAATACCTACTTATAACAACTGGATTTTTAGGGCAGCAAATGTCTTTTTCAAGGGTCCAACAGAAGTGCAGGTCCTGGGAACCAAGTGCTTCTGGCAAACCACGGCAAATCCTTCTGCTTTTATCCAACACAACTCCTGTACCTCGTCATTTTCAACATTTATCCATTTCAGAGGGATATTTTTACTTACGCAAATCAGGTTAGGTACACTAATATTCTTCCACAGTTTTTCTCCCGGGACTTGAACCTTTTGAAATCCTTTTGTAGCAACGTAATCTGCTTTACCGACAAGAAATGAGACTGTTTAAGCAAGAAGAGCAGGTCGTATAGGAACTGCATCAAAACAACCGAGGGGAGGCTGTGATGCTCCTGGGAAAACTGCTTCACCCAAATTGCATCAGAAAACACAGAGATGTATGAATGCGTATGGTGTGATGCACAAGTTATTTTGAATGAAGGCAAATGGTAAACAGCCACAATAATGCTGGTGCCCAGGCAGGAGGGGCAGGATCTAAAACCACCTCCACCAGAACACCAGAGGGAGGTTGAAACATGGCGCGTTTCCTCGCTCAGTTGTCAATACAAATACTTTGTAAATACAAAACCTGTGGAACCACTGGCAGGCTGCGCGGAAGAACCCTGGACCAGCCCAGTGACTCCTCCAGTCTCCATCATCCGCAAGCTTTTTTATGGATTATATGTGGCTTTTTGTGTATTTGTGTTCTCCTGTCCTCACCCCACTGGTCAGCGGGGGGGGGGGGGGGGGGGCTGGGCC
>UFQX01001244.1:71419-102859 GCA_900497675.1 Arapaima gigas | reverse complement strand
GGGGGGGGGGGGGGGGGGCATCTGGCTCACTGTAAACAAAACACCAGTCTGGGTGAACGGAGGCTTTCGGGAGGTTTGAACAAATGTGGAGATGAGAGGCCATAACAGGAAGGGAATAAATGCTGAGCTGAAGCCAGCTGTGCGGTGAACCTCTGTATGGTCACGTCGTCGGTTGTGGCTCACGGCTAATCTTACAATCACAGGCACGGGCATCAGCATCTGGCTCACGATTTCGGTGGCTTTCAGCCGCCCAGCTGAAGAGAAGCTGGAGCTAAAACACAGTCACATTTTTAAAAGGTGTCTAAATCTTTTAATGAAAAAATGGGCAAATTGTTCCTATAAATAACTCAAGGGGCTGCCATAAAACTGCCTATAGGAGGTATCTGGTGGCGTTATTACTGGACTTGAAAGGTCACTTTCCTGTGGATGTTAATTTACATTTTTACATTTTGCACTTTTGTTTTGGCAGTTATCTGTACAGCCTTTTCACACCACCAGAGAAAATACAAAACCACAGAGGTTTAATTAAAATAATAGTAATTAAAGTAATAAAAAAGACAGTAATTGTATAAAGTCTTTAACTAGACATGGTGACAGATAACCGCATTAACCAGGCAGCCGTTGTGTGAAGCACATGTTCTCTTCAACGGCATTTTCAGACACTGTCGTTTGACACGGATGAACTGGGTGACAGCAAAGTCCCCAATAAGCATCATATAGACGAACTTACCTCCTTTCCTTCTTTACGTGCGTTTTATACACATTCACATGTACAGACGAATACAGCTACTGTTTATGTATTTATGGCTTTTCCGTAACTTTCGATAAATTAACAAACAAAGCAAACATACATCAGTTAAACGTAAAATATATTTGTTTTTGCAAGTCTTATTGCACAAAGTCTATTTTGTGTACGATTTGCATTAAGTGGTGTGAGAGGACTAGACCGCCGCGCGGGGGGGGGGGGGGCGTCAGCTTCAGCCGCCTGTCAGTGTAGGAACCCCCACGGGGCGAGGAGGTGACACCGCGAGTCACCGCGACCCTGACGCCTTCACGGCCGCCCCTGAGCATCAAGGACAAATGCTTTACAAATACCGCACAGGTGAACAACACCACTGAAATGTATACCGTACAGTACATGTCACTGAGCGCGAGAAGACAGACGGGCACGCGGGCGGCAGGTAGTGCCGCGCTCGAGACCCACTCGTGCTGCAGTGGCTGCCCTTGATCAAGGTGCGAATCCTGGACGGATCCCCTGCTGTGTGTGTGTGTGTGTGAGGTGATGAGAGACGAAGGCTGACGAAGTCCACTCGGACCCGCAACTGCACGCGAGTGTAAAGGTGAGCCTGTAAATCACAGCACAGTCGCACTGCTGGCGCTTCCTTCAGTTCGAAATAAGTTCTCTGAGTTCCTTCAGGGAGGGATGTGTATTCAGTGCATTAAGGATCAGCTCCCAGCGGGGACGTGTCGCCTCACGCAGTGTGACCCGATGCCCCGTTCCGCACACAGCGGAGGCCCCGCGAACCGCTCACCTTTTGTTTAAGGAATTCCAGTAAATGGGCTCCATGTTGCTGGCGCCGATGCCCGCTACCTGCGCCAGGAGGAGCACCAGAAGGCTCCCGCTCCGGCTCTTAGCGCCGCAACGTCCAGCCGCCGCCGCCATCTCCTCTGGCAACCGGTGAACAGGGACCGGGCCGATGGGCACCTCGCCGAACCGCGTCTCCAGGCAGCGAACTTCACAGGCGCGATCAGCGCGTGAAGACGCCGCGCGGCGAGCGAGGAAGCGTCTGTGGAAAAGTACGGAGCGCAAGAAGTTGTTCAAGCTGCGCTCGCCGCAGCAAAGTGCATTCGCTTGCAGATAAATGTCTTTACTGGTGCCAAGGATGAGCAGAGGACAGTTTTCAGCCAAGTGGCTGCGGACAGAGCAGTTAAGAGCTCGACTGTCTTTTGCCTGCAGATTTCGTCCTCTTTTCGGAGACGGCGCTTCACTTACCGGCACCAACTCAGAACGACAAAGAGCTCGGAGCGACTGACGGTTTTACTGCGGTTTCGGGCTCACGTGGGCCTCCGTGCGCTGAAGAAAAGCGGTCTGTTCTGTGTTGCTCTGCTGTATTTCTGCTCGCTCACACACAGCCGTGGTCAAAGTGCAGCAACCGGCTCCACAGTCGGGTCTCCTGCGCTTCTCCGCCACCGCCATTGCGCGCGCGCGCGGCCACACCGCTACTCGGGCTCCCGGCGGGCACGCGCCTCATGCCTCGAGCTCACGCGCTCCGCCGAACGATCCCATCATGAACCTTATTTTACCTGTCCCTTCTCCCCAGCTCCGCTTTTTATCCTTCTGTCGTGTCCTTTGTATTGCTTGCATCAATTCCCTTCGCTGAACAGTCCCCTCATTCTTTCATTTTATCACTGCCGACGAAAATCCCTCGGAAACCGTCTTCCAGCAGTGAAAACACAAGTCACCGCCTAAAAACTACACTACAAAGCAGATACCAAGTTGTGGCGCCGGACTGATGCCATGACAAAGGAGGAGGAGGAGGAGGAGGAGAACAACGAGCAGCTGATGTGAAAAGCGGGCTGACACTCGGCGACGGGCTCCTTCTGCCCTCCCCCTGGCCCCTCCGCGGGGGGGATGGACACACATCAAGGGCGCTTACAGGAGGTGTGTGATTTTAAAGGAGAAAAATCAAACCAAATCCGACTCCCATCGCCGCACAGACTGAAGCTAATATGAACCGACTATTCGTCTTAAGGGTAACAGCATAATAATAACAACACTAATAACGCTACAGTCGCCCGGTACTGAGCACTTAGTCCCTGCTGCCCCCCCACAGCAGAGGCACAAAGCGGGCCAGATGCTCCCCGGACCGGGAGCGGCTCGCAGGAAACCTCGGTATGGATTCTCTTCCCCGGCTCACACACTTGGCGCTTGGAGCCTTTTTATTAAGACTTTTACTTAATGGGGGGGCGGGGGGGGGTGTCTTCTGCGCCCCCTGGTGGTAATATTCAACAGTGTGAAAAGGTCGCTGAAACCCCATTCTTGAACGTCTTGAAGCAGCGTGAGGTTGCGGGGCAACAGCGAAACGATAAGCCCATGGGGCGGTACAAGGGCGCAGCGGGCAGCACCGGCGCCTCACCGCTCCTGGGCTGCAGGTTCTCTCAGTTACCGCATTGCTTTCGTCCCACAGTACAAAGGCGTTTCGCCTCAGCTGTGAACAGGTTCCCCAGCCAGGAGGTACCCTGCTTGACCCCTGCCTCTGACGCACTGTGACCCAGCCCTGGAAAGTAGTTTGCAGTACTGGAGTGATAGCCTGTCCTCTTCAAGGGACACATTCCAACATGTGACAGTTGTTTAAAGACAGAGCGCAAACAGTTGGAGTTGGGTACTGACTGCGCATCAGCAGGAGACGGAAAGCACGCGTGGTTTATCCCCCCTCAGCGTCGTTTGGCGGGGTGGATGTGAACAAAGGGCTTTTCTGTAAAAACAATAATGACGGCCGTAGTAATAACTGTTTAGACAGCCGCAGTGGGAGTCAGGACTTTGACGCAGTGCAGCTCGACTGTGAGGATAAGGAGACTGAAGACCACACACTTTGTTTACACACAGCGCCAGGTCTGGCAGCACTGTCATTCCATTACTGCAGTTGCGCAGAAGTCTAAGTGGGAAGGTGTGACGGTTGTGCGATAACCACACTGTGGGAATGGCCTCTACAGCTGCCGGCTGTTAGGTTAAAACTGCATGGAAAAGTATCAGCACATCAGACTGAAGAAGTGCTTTCTGCAGTATGTTTAGAGCAGAAATTCTTAACCTTTTTACCCTCACACCTCATGTCAAAGAGCACTTCATGTGGGCACCTCCCATCTTTTCCCAAATCAATGTACCATTCAAGACAACCACGGCACACTTTCAGAGGCAACTCGGACATCCCGTCAGGAGGTGCAACCGAAGACCTTTTTTGGGATGGGGGTCAGTAGTGACGCAGAAACTGGAATCCATCTATAGCTTCTTCTGTTAGGATATCCTAATGGAACTGGTAAGTGCTCACCAACTAGTCCATTCCAACTGGACAAGTTCACATCACCAAACCAAACAGCCATACCGCATCATCTGGTCCAGCTGCTGTCCTGTGCCCACACATTCAGGGGAGTTTTTACACACACCCAACCTCCTCCAAACAGTAGTTGTATGAGGCACAGTGTGCAAAAGAATCAAAGCAATTTACCCCACAAGTTTACTCCAGTCCTGGGAACTGGTGCCCAAGGACAGGACAAGACTGCTGGCTTCCTGCTGAAACCCTTTAACCAAAAGCCTCATTTCCAGAAATTGTGTTCAGTCTTTTGACTACATGTAAGGATCAGTTTGGTAATGAAATGAGAAATCATATTTAATTATCAGATCAGGTACAGCAAGGGAGCTCAACTTTCAAGCCTGCAGCACCATGTAGGAGCAGGAACTAAACAAAACGCTTCTGTCAACCAGTGTGACAAGGTGATACTGTCACACTTTATCAGTCCTGGAAAAACATCTGTTGAAAAGATGACCATGCCTGCTGATTCTTTTCAGTGGTGTTCAACTGACAAACCACAGCTTCAAAAAAAGAGACAGAACACAGATTAAACAATCTAATTTTTATTTTTTTGCTGACTTCAAAGAAAAACCTATTTACACAGTATTTACGCTATTAATCTTTTTGTTTCATTTGTGTTCTATAACCCTGGAAACATTCAACTGATTTTAACACCACGGAGATGAGCCGATTGATAAAAAAGCTCAAATCTTATAAGAATTCAATAAAACATAATTTTGGTGCTTCCATAAAAAGGACACCGAGAAGCAGCAGAACAGCACAGAAAAGAACAATTTCAGTTGCAAAGTAATGCAAACCGATAATGAAGTTTTCACTCAGCAAAAGTTACAATGTCACAAATATTTTACTAATCTAAGGAAAATGATGGATGACCGAGGACCACAGAACAAGCAGAAAGATGTAGTACTGTTCTCTTACAAGACTAAGGTCTCCCACATGCAGGCAATCCTTCGAAAAACCACACAGACTCGACTTTGGGTGGAAAGGGACAGACACACTTGGACCCCTGACGATCAGTCCCACTACAGGTGGCTCCCTGCCACCGATTCCTCTGGGTTAGATACTGAACCCTAAGGAGGACCAGTTCCAAAGGCCTCTGCTGCACTCCAGGCTGCCCCTGCAACCCAACCTAAACTCCCAGGACAGACCAGCGTAGACTGCATCCTGTGACAGACGATACTGCCCTTTTACATTAGTGACCTTCAACTACATAGAACACAATGCTTAAAAGGAAAACTTTCTTAAACTTCTACAGGGAGGATATTTGTTTAAAAAAAAAAAGAAAAAGAATTTACATCAGGTAGTGATAAAATTATTTGGCCAAAAGCCTGACCAACCCAGACAGACACAGACGACGCCAAGGTTAGCTGCAATGAACGGTTAAAGCCTACAAGACCCTGTGACCTTTCACCTCTGTCTGAAAAGCATGTACAAACCCCAGGAGCCACAAAGAGGACACAAAGGCTCACAGCAGGTCAAACAGGTTTTATACAGTGGGACAAGTCCTTTCAAACATGCACACAAAGCCCCAGGCATGACTAACCATTAAAGAACATTTGTGGCACAGAGACGGTGGTACAGAGCTGTTCTAGTGAGTCTCGCTCCCCTCAGGTGCCCGCAGTTCAACTACTGAGGGCCCTCCTGCCTACAGAACCGCTCCAGGAACTTGGCCACCCACACAAGGCAGAAAGCTGCTGCAGACACACGCCTCTTACGGCCTGGTAGTAACCCTCAGCCTCACTGGCTCAATACTAACAGCCAACACACAGCTACCTCCCTGAGCTCCCAGCAGTCCACACTTGATGCTACAAAATGGGCAATTTTTGCACTACCATTTGTACCACTGGTAGCTGTGAAATGTTGCAGTCAGAAGTCCTGGAAAAGGCCCTGAAGTTCCACGTAAGATAAAGAGTCTGTACCTGGCAACGAACAGCTGAGACAGAGGTACCTGTGTACTGGAGCAGCAGTAACATCAAGCATGTCTGAGCTCTATGGTCCAGATAACACCTGCTCACTTCACCCGATTCCACTGCAACATGCGAGTGACAGTCTGGCCTCGGTGGGCATCAGTCAGCTCAGCTACATGTAGAGATATGGACATGTGTAGACATTATTACACAGTTCAACCCCCTTGTGGACCAGACGCCTTCTCTTCAGAGCAGACAACTCAAAATATCCTGTAAAAGCAATTGTCCCTCCATACACACACACACACACACACACACACACACACACAGAGCAGAGTTAAGTACTTGCACTGTAAAGCATTTACACTATTGCAGGTCCATCTCTGAAAATGACATGTCTGTCCACACATGTATATCAAGGTCATTGGCACTCAGGGGCTGTTCTGTACAGGTAAGGCATGTCAACATTTTAATCAACCACCAGCCCCAAGGCGGGGGGTAACTACATTATTTACAATGCAAGCAGTGAACAGAGCAGCACCTGCCGCTTTTGTGCAAAAGCAGCAGGCTGAGTGTGGACGAAGTGGACACCGGCACAGAGGCCTGCGTGTCCACAGTAGCAAAGGTGTGTCCGTCTTAGCCAGGTTGTTACCCCTCTGGTCCAAGGTGGGAAGCTCAGTGCTTGCTGTGCAGAGGGGCGGGGTCTGCGTGATGCAGTCTCTTAGTGCAGCAGAGAATAGCCCCCCCACATCCTGATTAGTTCAGGCATGACACTGCCTTGCCCTGCCCTGCCCACCCCACATGGGGACAGAAGGCAGCGCTGCTGTGGTGGTCGAGGTCTGGAAAGAAAAATAAAACTGAGGAAAGATTTTTGCAACCCCATAAATGGTGCGTTAACCTTCAGAACATGACTTTAAAGTGAGATACACCTCAACTTGCTACAACAGAACATCCAGTTATACACAGATGAAACACACACTGCTACTTAGGACAAATGGAAATTTTTTCTGCATAACCTGGGGATGATGAGTCTTACCTGCTCTCTAATTCTGTTGTTCACCACCTTGCAGACCCCTTTCTTGCTGGGCATTCTTCTAGGACACATGCTTTTCTTGTCTGCCAAAGAAACCTTCTGTTGACTAGAGTGATGCAATAAATGCAAGGTGGACCAGGGAGGGACAATGAAACTGGGGAGGGTTGTATCAGCCTTTAGTCCCAGCTGCTCACTGAGGACATTTGCATGGTCTACTATCCATCAGTTTTCAAAAGAAAAGTTGCATATTTCTTTGCAGGTCCACAACTTCAGATGGATTCTTTTTCTCCTTTCCCAGTAACTGCCCTGCTTGATGACTGAAGCAGTAGAGGGTTAAAATGGGAGGATTTCAAAGGTGGGGGCTGGGTTTCAGTTCAGTCTATTACATATAAAATTGCTTGAGGAAAGGAACATTCAGCAGTTTCATCCTCCCTTTACTTCTGTACAACCACTCATTTGGCTTGGTGGCGGCGGCGGCATTTCAGAAGTTGTTGCTTGCCCTCCTGAAGCCTCTGGAAAAGTCTTGGGACAAGAGCCTGTGCTCCTTTCCCTTTAGGAAATAAAGAGCCAATGCCTGCACAGCCAGACAAGGGGAATGTCTGCTTTCTCACCACAGAAATCCCAAGACTTCTATAAGTTCTTTAGTTATTCAACAAAAACAGGTGAACAAAAAAAAAGCAGGTTAAAACAAAGTGTTTGTTGATGTACCAAGTAATCCCTTTCTTGAATAAAAATATATCTCCTCAAACTCATAAAAAGAAAAAAATGCAAATAAAAAAGACCAGCAAATAAATAAGTCACATATAATGCACATTATCTGTGCCCCCAACATCAATTCAAGAAATTAACTGGATGGGGGGGAGTCACATCTTAGCCCATGTGCTGAACAACAGACATAAAGTTCATAACTTACAGAGTGTAAAGAAGCTGCACCCTTTTTCTCTGCATATCTGCTACACCCCCCTTTTAATCCTTCCTCCAGACAATTCAACTCTGTAAACTTTCATTTGATAAACAGGCAGTGTATTCAGCAGTTGCAGCATGTTTGTTATAGTTCATTGCTTCTCTACGTATACAGGTCATAACACAGATTTTGCCATTTCCTCATCTGCAAAGGTTTGTGTCCATCTTGTTTCTTTCTTCTTCCGTAAGTTCCAGGCTCGATGCCAACAATTCTTTTTTTGGAATACATTCAATATTTAACAAAACAAAACAAAAAAAAATCCACTGAGGCAACAAAATGAAAAAAGGTAGCAGCCCCAATGTCTAACTCTTCACTTTGTACACAACATGGGACGGTACATGACGAGTCGACAGCAATGCCTAAGGCATGAAACACAGCAGGATCACATCCCCATAGGGCACGTCGCCACCGTGCACACATGCTGCAGGAATGCAGGCAAGAACACACTCACATCCCAACATTTGCTCAGCTAGTTTTGTTTACCAAATGCTTACCTCCATACAAACAATCATATCACATTTCTCTCCGTCTCTCTCTCACACACACACACACACACACACACACACACACACACACACACACACACACACGAAAGACAGCAGTGACCATTACACAGACCTTTAACCTTACTAAACAGAAACTAAACTAAAATTTTGTACCTGGAGCTCAAATCAGTTAAGTCAGAAGCAGAACATAAGCACAGCACCTCCAACTGGCCGGTACAGGTTAACACTGCTTTTGCTGCCATGTGGGAACATGTCAGATTGTCTGACAGGACTAGCTGGTAAGAGAACAGATTCAACACTCAACTGCTGCTGTCTTCCTCCTTGCACCCATTACCCAGCCATACAATTAAATGTTAAAAAAAAAAAAAAAAAAAAAAAAACCCATCAACCATACAAACTGCTTTCAAATGCATCTTGATAAATATTGGGGGAAAATCTCTTGTAACACACCCTCTCGTAAACATAAAGGGGGAAGAAAACCTGTACACCTATTAAGATTTTTTTTTTTTTTACATTTTTTTAACAAGTGCAAATGAAGTTTTCAAATTCAGTTTCTTTTTGTATAAACCTTTTTTAAAGAACAAAACAGTGTCTTAAGAAAGGATCTGCTTTCATAAGTACAAAAAAATCCCACCACACAATTCAAAAACGTAACCTTACAGATCCCACAGATTGTGGCGATGCATATGTATGAGTGCAGCGCACGCACTGTCCATCCATGTGTTTATGCCCACATGCTAACATATTTACCAATGCAATGCACACAGGTTCTGTGATCTCAAAAATAAAACCCCTACCCAGATATTCCAAACCCAATAAAGTGCAATAGTTTAAAGTGCTTACTGTATTAAGTGCCAGAGGATAATCCCTACCCCAACTCTGCCCCACTCCTCAAAAACAATGAGGGGGCTGCTTGACACCACCTTCTACTGGAAGGGCATGAGTGTGCAGTCCTCCCCCTGTAGTGCACATTCCCCAAAGGGTGTGGTTGTCTCATGAAGGCCTCAAGTAGCTATTGCTGTGGATCAGTACTCTTCCAGTGGCTCCATCTTGCCCAGACTCAACCTCTCCCTGCCACTATGGAACGAGTATCCTGGAAGGGACAACAGCTTTGTTGTAAGTATTCACAGCCATACCCATGAGGAAAACATGTTCATGGAAAAGACAGCATCTACAATGTTCCATCTCAGTGAATGATTAAAACGCAAAAAAGCACGTCAACGTACCTGTACACTGAACTCTATCAGAACTGTGTGAAAGGTTTGCTGCAACTGTCATTGAAGTTGCTCTATCAATGTCTTACTATAATGCACAGAGGCAAAAGAACCTAAAATAGCCAATCAAGTGCAAAACTAATTAAAACCTTTTCATTGCGGGTTCATTATCTCAAAATATTTGGGAACATTAAAGGATTTTTTTCCTTGCTGAAAAATGGTCAGTAGTGTTTTTGCAATACAGCTTGTGACACAACCGACCACAAAAGTTAAATTAAAAGATCAAAGTTTGTGTAAGACACAAACATTTCCAGTATAAACCAAAAATCAACCTCCAGTCAATTCCATTTGTAAGTTGGAATAAAAAAAAATGTACTGAAAAACTAAAAAATGAGAACAATTTAATGGTACGATAAGGAAACTTTGAAATGGAGATTGACATTTGTTATAAAGTTAACCCAACAAATGCGGGAAAATGTAATAAGTAGTGAAACTGTTCAAAGTGTGTACTGTAGACTAACTGAAAAGGAGACAAAACTTCAACAGGGTTGGAAGACTCTGGAGTATGGCCTACCTAAAATGCTTGGATCAGAGTGTAACATCATTGGCTGCTTCTTCCTCATCTTGGATCCCTGACAGTCAGACAGGCCAACCTTCCCCATGTGAGCTGACTGGAACACAGACTGCAAAGTGCAGAAAGGATGACCCAGAGGGAGTCCCATGAGGGCACAGATTTATTACATGAAAAGTAAACATATAGACAGTGGTCTGTTTTTGTACTCATTTTAAAAAATGAAGGGGGGGGGGGGTGAGAAGGGCATTTGACTCCAGGGGGACGTTTATAACCATCCCGGCACCCTCACCTGCTGCTGCCTCTGGAGATTGGCTTTCTGTTTGGCACGGCGTTCCAGGAACTGTTTAGCAAACTCTTTGGCTTCCACAGTGTCTCCCAGGTAGGAACGAATGAAATCATGAACCTCATAGGGAGACTCTACCTCCTTCAGGTATGCCACGATGGTGGCCACTACATAGAGGAGACCACAAGAATCATAAGACTTGGGAAAAGGACATCTGAAACATTTCTATGGCCTGAACAGTCATCAACATACAAAATGAAACTGGAAGAAGAGAGATGAGCAAGCATTACCATCGAGTGAGGAGGAGGAGTTGTTGGAGGTGTTCAGCGTGTGGAGCATTTGCTCACACCATGTGGTGAACCCATCCTGCGGCTTCATCCCCTGTAACAGCTTTAGCAGCCGGTCCTCCTCATCCGTGCGCTTTCTTCTGTTCACCAGATTCGGCTCGCTGCAGATAACACACAAGCACCAGCTTTTCTCATTGAATCTCAAAAAATCAATATGTTTATGGAGCGAACAGCAGATCAGAATTATTTCCTGATTGTTTTTCTGGATTCTTTCTGAAAAATGTATACTTGCTCTTTAGTTTACAAACTCAACTGCTACTGCAAGTTTGCTCATAATTCATTTTGTTCCTAGTTCCTAAGTTAATTTTGCAAACATTGATTATACAGAGGACCCTCAATTTATTTTCTGGTTAGTTTCTGCAAAAATCCTCCAACAAATAAAACTACGTATTGCTTTTTTTTTTAGTTTGAGTTACATTAAAATGAAAATATACAATTTCTATAAACCTGTTTATTGCAGTTTGTTGACTGACTCCTCACAAATGTGCAGTGCGCATTTAGTTATTGATCCCCACCACTGAAAAAAGCTGTATCACCTATTGCATTTGAGTGCACTGTACTAACATATGTGAACTGGCCATGCAGAAACTACAAAGTGAAAATTTACATTAATCTAACCACTGCTTTTCTCCAACACTCCATGCTAGATACCCATAAATTACCCATTTAGAGTGCTGGGTAATTTTTATCAGAGCACAAAGTACTATCCTTAAGGGAACTACTGCACAAAGAAGGATTCAAACCCAGGTCCTCAGACTGCAAGGCAGCAACGCAACAAAAAGGCGTTTACCCACCAGACAAGTATGTACAACTTTTATATCTTTCTCACACACAGACACACCCAAGGTTCCCAATGTGCCCTAGGGCCATACCTCATAGGAGGACTACTGTGGTTATTCTTTAGGGTAGTACTACGGAGGCCAGCCTGGTTCTTCATAGCCTCATCCCATACACCCATTCCATTGTCAGCAGCTCCAGCCCAAGGGGCTCTGGTGTTATCACCCCATTGTCCGCCCAGTCCTGACATACCCAGACTGCCTGTGGAAAGGCTTCCATGCTGCTGGATGAGAAAAATCAGTGTCAAGTAATGAGTCCTGGCCCACAGTCATCTGCATGGTCTCTCTCCTAACTGCTCACCCTGTCTCGCTGCTGCTTCTGAAGCTGGCGGTCTGCCTCCTGTTGCAGCTGTTTGGACAGTGTAGCTGCCCCCATTCCCCATCCTGACATTGCCTCTTGCTGCAGCTGTTTGGACAGCGTGGCTGCTGTCACACCTGCACTCCAGCCAGACACTGCCTGCTGCTGAGTTTGCTGGAGCAGCTTGAGGATGAGTTCCTGCTGCTGCCGGCATTGCTAGGGAGAGAGGGAATGCTGCATTTTACTCAAGTGCTTGTTCCAAAAACCTATCTTTACATAACCTTCTATATACACAGGCCAAGTTTCTTCTTGAAAAAGGATACTAGTAATATGCTACACATCTATACCTGCTTGCGACGGAAAATCTCCTCTTCCTCCCGCCTTTTCTTCTCTTCTCTGCGTTTACGCTCATCTTCCTCATGCTTTGCCCTGAGCTCTGCTTCCCGCCGCTCCTGCTGAAGCTAGAAACATTAACAACACACATGCATGCATGCACACACACAAAAGTTTGGGCACTGTTTTGCTGATACTCTACGTAAGCCCACACCTAAGTACAAACACTCAAGTTATACATAATAAATCCTCAGTGTTTAAACTGTGAAAAAGTATTGGTACTTTCATGGCTCACCTTCTGCAGCTGATCAAGAGCTGGACCCTGAGTTGAGGAGTTCATTGTTAAGTCCCATAAACTGGCTTCACTGCCTGTAAGGATGGTCCAGAAGAACATAAGGGAAGGGCTGCTGGAATTGCACATTAAAGCACTGTAAGAGACACTTGGTGAGAATTCGGACAAAGAGGGGTACCTGACTGCTGTGAAGCTGAGGTATGCATATCCCACATGGACCCTGTGTCTGGCACTGACATGGACCGGTTCATACCTTGCTCTCCACGCCTGCAGGAGAACAAAAACCAGGAACACTGAGATATATTACAATCACTATTCAGTTGCAGACCTAGAGGACTACCCTTACTCCTGACCATACTCAAACTTGTTATTCTTTAGTTTTATTTAATAATTATATACCAATGCTAAGACAACTTACAATATCAGTTTCATATGCTAAGCTGCTCACAATTATTCAACTATAAGTTTCCAGAACAGGCTCTGAACCACCGCAACCCTAGCCAAGGATAAGGTGATTAATATTAATGAATGGCTATAGCAGCTGCAACTTTTCATTTAGTGGAGCAATTCAGGGCAGGTACCATACCTCTGAGGTACTACAATGAAGAGGGGATTTGACCCCAGGTCCTTCGATTGCAAGACAGCCCTAACCACTTCACTAACTGCTGCTATCACACGAGTCTGAAAAGCTCATCCTGGGTTTAGTACATTAGAATATAATAGGAGTTACACACCATAGACTACATTTATAAAGCAGGGGGAGGAAAAAAGGTACAGAACAACGACAGTCTCAAAGTAGGTTAATACAAATGGCTGATCCATTTGTCTCATAGGGACTGGACTGCTTCCTACCACTATCGTGGTGCAGAAAAAACCCAGAAACTTGTACCTGTTGACAAGTTGGAACAACTGATGCTGCTGGAGCTGCTGATAAAGAGCTGCTGCTGCCCGCTCCTGTTGTTTCTTCAGCCGCTCCTGGTCCATGTTGCCCTGCAAGAGAAGTGTGATAACTATGCTGAGACAACAGCTACACACAACTAATTAATTTATATTAAATGCATGATCCATCCCACATGACTCTTGGTCACAACATCTAGCTCACCAGCAAGGGTGGGGGAGAAGGCCCTGGAGCAAAAGGCACACGACCCCACATCTTAATGACATCCCCAAGAGGCTGGAATCCCTCGTCACAGCCACGTTTCACCAGTAGGCTCATGCTGAAGTAGCCAGCCTGAAACCATTCTGACATCTCCAGTGTGGTGAAAGGACCTAGGTAAGAGACTAGGGTTCAGTCCTTCTTTTATCATTGATCAGTTTATTGATCAAAAAAAAAAAAAAAAGAGCTGAATGAGTTTGCAGGTTGTGTCGATTTGTTGTGTGATCCTACCCTGGATTTCACCCTGTGGATCCTTGTAAAACCACTTCATTGCAGCATCATGGGAAAGAGGGAGAGCAGCAGCTGTGTTACACATCTCATGCAGACTGTGGGTGAAGTTCTCCTCTTCCAGGGAGCTGTCCTGCAGTGATGCTACCATCTTTTCTGCCTCCTGCAGCATACAAGAACACATTAACTCAACCCCCACAAATGAGGTGAACATTTTATCATTAAAAACTGGTTACTGGTTTATACAACCCAATAAAATACAGACAGGGTTGATCAAAAAAGAAGGTGTAATCGGTTATGCTTGCCAAATATGATCAGAAACCATACTGCTGTTTGTTTCTCTGTCACTAACACACCTGTTGCAGGTGCTTCATGCCCTCATCATCCTCAGTGTCGCCCCCTAGCAGAGGGAGACCTGTAGCAGCAGAGGAAGAGGAAGGTGGGGAGGAGGACAGGCTGGAGGAAGTACCAGGACTCAACTGGTTGACGTGGCTAACAGGTACACATCCTGCAGAACAATAGTAATGAAAGATTAGGGCAAAGATCATTCTGCAGGTGCACCATTTCATTAGTCCTGCTATCATTCAAAGTTAGAAACTGTCACTACAGTAAACCAATCATACCTTCACCTGCTACTTTGCCAAAGTTGGTAGGATGACTGTTGGTAGTTAAGAGTGTTTCAGGTTCACTGTGAGGTTGCTGCTCTGGGGCAGAAGTGACGGGAGGAGAGGGTGGGGTCACAGATCTCTTTTCATCACCAGGAACGGCAGTTATTTCTTTTAGCTCTGCTGAAGGAACATAAGAACCAAAAAGGTGCTCAATGTTACTGCCCCTGTATGTGCCCCTAAAAGAATTCTAATCTAAGGGATTCCTTAGCTGTACAGCGCATAAACATCCTATCCTAAATGCATGCACCTTTCTCCTCAGTATCCTTCCTCTCCATTTCACTGTTGCCATCTTCTTCTTCTAGCCCCTGGAACTCCAGCTCTTGTTCCTCAGGGATGGGATCCTTGGAGCCCTTCTACATTAAAAGAAAGCAGTCAAATTGTCTTTCTACTGACATCTCAGAGTAAGAACACACATGAATTGAGTCTAATAGTAAAAACAAGTCCAACAAATGGGATGTTGCAAGACCACAATAAAGCAGTTAAGGATAATGAATGGATGGATGGACGGACAGAT
Source organism: Arapaima gigas (assembly GCA_900497675.1). NCBI lineage: Eukaryota > Metazoa > Chordata > Actinopteri > Osteoglossiformes > Osteoglossidae > Arapaima > Arapaima gigas. The sequence continues at coordinate 87,618 of UFQX01001244.1, read as the reverse complement.
ATTAAGAGGGGCAAGTAGGTCCGAAAGGCAAAAATTCCGAGATCCTTCCTGAATGCAGAAAGAGATTTGACGGGTCTGATCGAGAAAAGTAGGTCATTGCACCGCACAGGAAAATCCGTAAGAAATTATGGACTTTCAACTTTGGACACCTTGCAAGTAAACAGAGGTGGAGGACTGTTGTGCTCTTGCCAGGGGGTAAGGAGTGATAAGGCCTTATAAGTATGAAGGTATAAATCCTCTGTCTACCTTTTGGCCCTTAACCAGAGTCCTGAAGTTGATATGAGGAGCCAAAGAAAGTCAACAAACAGAGATTCACAGGAATGCTTTATAGACCAAATATAAATTATGCAGCATCATGCAAGGTCAGCTGAAAAACCTTGAAGGGAGAGGCCAGATGACCAGATTGGAAGGGGGCGTTTGATGCCACCATTGCCCAGTCAAAGAGCTGAGTAGAGTAAGTTGTGAGATATGAGCCTGAAAATGCTACAAACAAGGTATCTGTAGGATCGGGTCATGGCTTCAGTATTCTGGGAGAAACAGAGACCTGAGTCAATAGTTACTGTTAACTGATGAAGTGGATGAAATTAGTGTATTGTATAGTTTGCTAGACTTCCATACAGGTTGATGGATCTGCTAGGAGATGAAGAATCTTGGTCTTAGATTGACCTCCATCTGGAATTCACTTATCCAACCCGAGATGTCTGACAGGCAAGCTGCAATATGAGGACACATCTGCAACAGCAGAGCTGAGTATCATCTGCACAGCAGGGATGGGAGAACCCAAAAAGGCAAGGAAAGCACCAACATAAGCAGTGTAGAAAAGAGAAAAATAAGTGGCCCTGCACCAAGTCCTGTAGTTCAGCAGTTGAGACAGACTCTCAGTCAAAGACACTGAGCTACACCAAATAACCCAGCACTTATCGACAACTAAGACTTAAATTTCAGTTTTGGATCATAACTGTTGTAGACAGAAATATCATCTGGTGCCTGATAAGGGCACAAGAACCCCCCCAATGAACATTCTACCTTGATTGAATGGAACGCCCCAGATGAGTCAAAGGTGCCCATCTCCCCATCCTCCTCATCTGTGCACCATTCGGGCAGACCATCCCGTTCCTCATCCAGTCCCTCGCTGCAAGCACGTCGGCGTAGTCCATCTGGATGCTCCCGGAAATCAAACTCAAACTTCCTGCGTCGGCCCTCACCATGTTCTCGCCAGCCTGCTGAACGAGGGCCTCCATCTGCAATGGGAGTCTTCGCCTTTAGGTCTGATATCCTGAACTTAAGGTATCTCTGCAGTTTCAAATGTGTAATATTGTACAACGAAACTCAAAGGGGAAAAACTGAATGCCTGTAATACGGCTAGAAAGTTTGCAGTGATAAAGAAATTGAAAAAAATAAGCTTGTTCATTATGCTCTGCATTTTACAGGTGCACACATATAACCAGCTACAGTAAAAACAAGCATCAGCTCGCCCTACAGTCCCTGTAAAACATACCATCTCTCCGGATGCCAGCCATCCTCCAGCTTCCAGGCTCGCTCCCCTCATCTTCCAGCTGCTCCTCTCTCAGTGTGCGCCAGTTTTCACTATCTGAACGAGCACAGTCCTTCCGGGAAGTGGGCCCTGCCTCTTCAAACCCCACACGAACCCCATCCCTTCGCAAGGGCTTCTCAAAACGACGATCTCCTCTGCGAGACAGGGATAGAGGGTAAAAAATGGTTCACACAATTCTGCAAGCAATATTAAATGTATGCAGAATCATACGCAGTGCAAGCTAACTGTGTGAATTGAAATGTCCATGCTGTGTTCTGCCACACCATGCCATAAAATATGAGCTAGAATTTCTTTTTTCCATTTGCCACAAAAAAATCAGTTTTAAGACCCAACTGTCCTTTGAAAACATCATATTCAGTGGCACCGATAGCCACGCTAATGAGTTAACTAGGGACGCACGATGATATTTTAATCATTTGGTATCAGCCGATAATTGTTTAAAATAATTTTATCAAAATTGGGCCAATGCTGAGATTTGACGAATAATTCAAACAAGTACTCGATAACACAATCATTTGTGGGCATACGGTGCATGTGTACATGCAGTATGAAAATGTCTGGGGTGTGAATTTTAAATGTGTATAAAACATGCAATTTATAGTACTTGAGAATTTAACTTACAGTTGACAAGAGATTGTTCAGTGCAACTTCCAATATGGCCAACAAAACGAGAAAAGAATTTTCATATTGTGCATCTCTAGCTCTAGAGTTAACCCTGGCTCGTTCACCTCAAGTTACATGCTAGAAGAAACAGATTAAGACAAAATCTGTCTATAAATGAGTAAAACACATCTGCAAATACCAGAAAGAGGCAAACGAGAATACCTGTCATCCCAGCTCTGACTGCGGTGGATCTCCCTGGTGCTCCGGCCAAAGCCCACCTCTCCTTCCTCAGCACTTCTTTGGTAGAATACAGCCTCACCCCTTCCTCGCCCTGAAACAGAAAGTTTCATCAGCTAAGTGATGCTAGAGTGGAGTTAGTCCTGGAGGTTACCAACTACCATAACACCCTGTTACTGACCCTCACCTCTGCCACCTCGTGTACTGCCTCGGCCTCTGGCTATCCCCGCTGTGATAGGACCACTTCCCTTTCCCATGAGCCTCAGCACAGCCACACTGTTCACAGACATGGAGAAGTTCCTCTGGAAGTAGGAGGCATGATGAGATGTGTGAAAAGCCTCATATGTACTCCTACATGGAAGTCTCCTTCATTTTACAGAGTTGTAAGTCTCACCTGTTCCTCCTCTGTTAAGGGTACAAGGGCCAGAGGCTGCAGAGGTTCTTCATGCAGAATAGCAGCGAATTCCTTGTCCTGCATATCTTCTGGAACCTGCCACATACACACAAACAGCTTGTTACAACACAACCCAGTGTAGCTATGACAACATGCCTTTTGTGCTCATTAGGAACTCACCTTGTTGTCTTCGATATAAAGTGCTAACATCTCCTCTCGACCATAGCGGTACTCGGCCAACTTATACTTTGGCATAGCAGGGGAAGGGGGGGGGGATGTCACACTGCCCCCACCAGACAGTGCACGGAGCCTAGGAAAATCAGAGGATGCATGAGCCACCTTCATTCTCTACAAACAATTCAACCTGCTGTAGTAACAACACAATAGACCACACGTGTTGGTAAACTAAGGCTTTCCTTTGGACAAGAGGAGGAGGTTTTTTGCTGGGGGGGGTTTACATGAGGAAGGAGAGGGAACAAGAGAAATTCTTCACGCAAAAAAAAAAAAAAAAGGTAATAAAGGCAGAGGGGGAAAAGGCTGAGGTGAATTACCATTCTGGGCCAAAGTTCAGTGTTTCGGCAGTCATATCCACTTGCCCCTGGGTGGCCAAAATTCTGAAGACAAACATGCCCGATGTCATTTTTAGCAACACTGAACATCTCGCCATTCTCTCCAAACAAAGTATTTACATTTGCACACATTACTCCCCCCTAATCAGTACAACAGCAAACAGTCTTAATGGTATAACTGCTAGATACAACATTATTTCACCCATTCATATAAAGTCACTACTGGCACAAATGCACATCATTCTCTGTGCTACAACTGGAATAATCCACTGGCACACTTACTTTGGACAGAGACGATGATCAGATGGGGCTGGGCTAGGCCTGTGTCAGGCCTGGTTCAGGAGTGTGAAGACAGCTGCCTACAGGGGAGGACTGCTTAACATAAAAAACTTCAAACTAAACCCTCAACAAAAAAAAATGAGGAATAATAAAGTAATACTATAGGCAATGGTAATATCATCAATATTGATGCATCAAATTCAAGCAAATGTAGAACATTGAAATAAGCAGATGAAAGGTTCCCCTGCACGTTTCCTCTGTTCGGGTCAGTGTTCTGTGGAGTTTTCTTTTTGCAATCTCCTGCAAGACAGGTGTAGAGATAAATTTTACTTTACCAGTAGTCTGGCCTTAGTACAGAACCAGATTTTTCTCTGGTCTACCAAAAAAAAATCCTACAATCAGGACAGAAGTGTTCTTCACAACTGGAAATATGTATCGACTGCTTGACAGGGGGGGGGGGGGGGTTCCCACATAAAAATCAACAATACTAAAAATACAAATCATGCTGCAGAATTCAGGAACATAATTCTGCAGCTCAATCATCCTAGTGATTAAAGCTCGATAAAGTGAGTACATTCTATCAGGATTTATTAATTGTTCTTATTTCCACACATTGCATTGATTACATTATTAGTGTATTTTGTATTTGCTGTCTTCTTAAATATATTACTGTAAAACTGCACTTATAATGTTCTGGAATACACCTGTACCTTGTACTAGAAACATCCATTTACAAATTTTGAAAGACATGAACATTTATGAGTTTAACCATTTTTAAATTGCATTTTCTTCACCATTCCAATTTTCTGAAATTTCATTTGCAGAATGAAAATAACCCGTTTTTCTGTTTTCTGCCTCTTAACAGTAAAACACAGTTAAAAGGAAGGAACAGGGAAGGTGGTTGAAGACAAAGGGGTATATGAAGCACATGACAGGGGTGGTTTTCAGCATGTCTCAGATTTCCTAGGAGTTTATTAAACTTTTTATGACTTACATCCAAAAAAATTTATAGAAACTGCCCAGAACTCACATTTTATCCAATGACCCGGCCACATCCATGTGGTCAGTAAGATATAATCAAGCTTTTAAGGTGAAATGCAATACTTTCTGCAACTTGCTACCCTTTTTCTACTTATACCGCTTCATTCATGTGTGGCACCTGAAGCACAAAACTAATATGAAGTAACAGGACACTGTCTTGCATGTGTAAACACAGGGAATAGGATATTGTGGGTATTTTTTTCCCCATGTTAAAAAACTGATGGAAACATCTAAGGTTTCCAGGACAGAGGACCAGCTAATATACAAGACGCACTGAGACATCATCATCAGTTCACACATACATGCTTTTCAAGCATTTGTGCAAACTGTTTGCTAAGTGTGTTTGTATGACAGTGATGGATAACACTTGGTGAAATTCTGCAAAACAGTAACAAAAGCATCTTAAGGTTTTATTGTGTCTCATTGAGACTCAAAAGAATCAAGTTGTCAAAGATGATCAACACCAACTCAGTTTTTTAAGACAGCATGCTGAATTTTGGCTCTAGATCTAGTAAAATTGATAAATTTTATCTGCATGCTAGTACAGTGGAATCCTCAGTCTCAAAACTACCCTCCTCAATGCACCACAGCCCGCTTCTCCTGACAACAATACCAAAATTACTGTATGTACATCATGCTCGACAGTTGCGTGTCACTATCAGAAGGGCCGTTTTACTCAATACACTAACTGCACCCTCTGAATTGTAAGCTACTTTGCAAAATATCCACTAAATGAACACACAACTAGAATGCACTCTGAAACGCTTCGTTATTAGACTTTTAGAAGCGAGTTATAAAATGATAGCTGGCTAAGTTTTAATACAACACAGTTTTGCCTCCACAATAAAAAGTAAATAAACCTTATCAGCACATGTATAAAACAGTCAGTTGTACCAAAACCTTAATACAACCATGAGTTTTCAAGGGTGACTTTCTAACCACTACTCAGACTGCAATTTTGTATTCTGAAGCTGAGTTTTTAAGACTTACAAGACAACCGATTTGGCTTTTTATAAGGGTGGACCGGACCAGACCAAAAGGTGCACGCAGAGCACTTGAAAACATCGAATGATACTCGTGTCATTATTCACATAGGAACGCGCTTCTTAAGCTGAAATGCAATGACAGAGAGCTGAGGAGGCCTCAGGTTAACAGGTCAGGCGCGTTCAGCACATCACCTCAGACTTCAGCCCACCGCCCTGAACTCCAGCTCCTGCCATAAACACTGAAAATACAGATGGAAATGCCTTCGAGGCTGAAGCACTCCTCCATGTGGCCAGTCCTTTCCCTAGTGCGTCCAATGTAGACAGTAGTTAACTGGTCATAAATAGCGAACTGTTAATCTTGGGTAACTGTAACCCGCGTCAGCCTGTCGACTCCAGCAGCGAAACTACATAAAGCTGCTGGAGAACTGTTAGGTCAGCCGTTGTGTCACATCAGACGCCACTGTGACTAACCACCGTAACACGGTACCGAGCGGAATTTCATCCACTGAGCTCAGAGTCGCTGGTTAAACATGGGCCTTCGAACTTGCACGGGATGTGTGTACAGCTGATAGGCCAGGAGCACCTTCGCCCGTACCGGCTAACGGAGCTAATCGAGACCGCAGCTCTTCGGCCTGTATAGCACATCCCGAAACACTGTCACCCAGCGCTAACGCCTCACCCACCCGCAGGGGCGACACATTTTCTACCTTTGCAAACTACTGTTTTCTTACATCAATGCAGCAGAACACGACGAGGGAACGCAGGCTTACCTTTGCACAGCTAACGTTAGGTAGCTAATAAGCTAGCTAACATTAGCGAGCTGCTTTAGTTTTAAGTCTTTTTTAAGCATATAATCCTCTCTTACATGAACATTTGTATATAATTTTGCGTCGGCCGATATCGGCAACTAATAACTTTTACTTCCAAATTTTAAGCTCACAGCGCTGCCTTGCTGTAGTTTGTTTATTTTGTACTTGGCTCCACTCCGCCGCGGTACTGTGTGTTTATATGTGGTCTCTGCCGCTCCTCCTGTTTGTGTTTAAAAAAAAAAAAAAAAAAAAGCAGCCAGTCTCGCGTGAGCGCGTGACCCGGGACGAGCCGCGGCCTCCGTCACGCGCCGCGCCGCTGCTCGCTCCAGCTGCAGGATCAGTATTTTATTTACATGCGGACGACAAAAGCGGGCAGTAAGTGTCCGTCAGTGGATTTTGCATGTTTCGAAACTTTTCATTCTTCTGTATCTGCTCCTGAAATGGCACATATTTTTCGACTGCTGCCTTTCCCTTCTGCTTTATTACACTTCATCGGGGTCGCTTTAACAAGTAAAACATCCTAACAAAGATTGTGTATTGAAATCAATAGAATATTTTTACGACACCGATTTTACATATAACATATATATTTTTCTGCTCCCTTGAGCCTCCTAGGTGGAGCCAAGGTTACACTTGACCTTCAGAAGCCATTTGTGAACACAAGGAAACAAGAATCCTGAAGAGTCAGGAATCCCGTCAATTCAAAATACGCGATGAAGAGAGTTGAGAAAAATTCTTTCAGTGATGGAATGTCTGACTACACAGACCAGCCTCAGTCACCAGGGCCAGGAGATCCTTGATCTTTCTTTGAAACAAATAAATCCATTAAAAGCTACTCACAAAAGTTTTATAGATAAGGATGTTTGTAATTTTCAGTTTTCACATTGCTTGCAAATTTTATTCATCTATTCTTATTTTTGGTGGCAAATTAAAGCAGCTTTATGACAATTTCTTTTTTTTTAAGAAAAATAAATATGAACAAGGTTTGCTGATCGGTTGAATGATAAATTAGCACAGGAGGTAGCAGGGTGGAAGAAGCCAGCTTCAAAACCCAGCTTCTGGTGTAGCATCCTGAGTAAGGTAATAACCTAAAGTGCTCCAGTAAAAACTGCCCAGTTGCATAAAATCATTGCAAGTAGCATAACATTATACAGTAAATTGTGGTGGTGAAAAGCATAAAGTTCCAATTTACAGAACCATTCATCTTAATAAACTGAATTATCTGCAGTGCTTATAAAACAGTTTGCACTTTGGCCGTGCAGGGGTTAGATGTCTGTTCCTTTATCTGCCTATACCACTATAATACTTTATTTGATGTCTAAAAGAAGATGCTCCTCTTTTTAAAAAGGGAGGCTAATAGTCATTATCCATAATGGGAAGGGGTTTGTTTAGAGTCCTCCAGAGAGTCCCGCATAACTCATAAGGCAGCTTTCATGGAAAGTTTATTCAGTCTGCTGGCATCAGCTGTAGAAACACCACTGGCCCAGAAGGCTGCACCCAGAAAGTAAAGGGCAGTGACTCATCTTTGAGCTTATGGTTAGTGTGCCTAACTGACATTAAGGGTATCTTTTATTTTTTTTTTTATATATATATATATATATATATATATATATATTTACATAGAACCCAAGTACAAGGCTATATAAGAGCCAGAGTAACGCTGGTCCACGAACATAGACACCTGACTCACCCAATGAGGCCTGAGGACATTAAGGTTCAGACTCAGAGAGAAGAAAACATGTTTTCATCGCATTTAATCAGCCATACTTTGTTATGACTGGTTAGGTTACTCGTACAGCTTTGGCAACATTCTTTCACTTTCTGCCCACCTTCTTCTGTCGGTTCACATAACATTAGCTCATTAAACAGCTTCAACTAGCTGTTAAAAAGACAGAACCCCAGCGAACTCCCACTTCACCACTTCGTCCCAATGCAAGGGGCAGCAATCGAATTGTCGCCTCGAGACACCCGACAAAAAGTGCGGCCGCATAGACAACCCATATTGAGCGAGTTTCTTCGTACCATAAACAATGGTAAGTCACGATAATTTTTGTAAATCGATGTAAATTAGCAACTTTATTGTGCAGTTTTTTTTCCCTAGAAGCTGCAGTCGTGCTCCTTACTCGAGGCTGCCGCTAGAGACCCCCAGCTGAACTGTTACGGTCGATCTGTTGCGCCTCGTAGCTCCTCCTCGGTGCTTCCGCTTCCGGGGTCATTGTGCTTGGGCTGCGCTGTAACCTTGTTGGGCCGAACCAGAGAAGTAGAGGTATTATACTTGCTCCAAAAACACTAGTTGAACGAAAGTGCTTAAGTGTTTAATTGAGTATTTAGCATTTTAAACGCCGAAGTCCCCAACGAGCGGACTGGTTAGTCTGTTTGACCACCTGGGTTGCTTGTCGATTCGGTAACTTCACACACGGCTGCTTGCGTGCCGCCTTAAATTCGCGATTTTTCCCCCCGAAATGTGGACCCTTTACTCACGAATACGGCAAATTCAAAAAAATGTAACAGCCAGCGCTGTCTGTCAAATTAAGCAGCGGAATTGTTTGCATGTTGAGCAAAGACGGCGTTACTTCTGTTAGGTCCGCACGGCAGTGGCGCAGTTGAAGGACTTTTTAAAGCCGTCCACCGTTTCGGCGGATTTTTCTTGTTTGGAGGACGACGTCTGCGATACTGTCCGCATTATTCTTTCATTTGGAGCTGTTCTTTTCTTATTGCATTAGTTGTCCAACGCTTATGCGTCAAGTACCTTTAAGTATTTGACTGATTTATATGGCTGGATGTTTTTACTATAGTAATTCAGAGTAACGTCCTCAGTGTAAGGTACCGCAACAGAGGTATTGACTTAGACCTGAACAGCAGCCTTGAAGTCCATGTCCGTAACTGATACATTACCTCTCAACGTATTTTCTCTCCTTATACACCCCCCCTTTTTAATATCAAAACTATTTTATCCTCCAGTTTTAACCTAGCTTTGGTCTTGGGGTCTCTGAAGTGTCTGTGTGCTTAAATAACTGTCTTTGTTCACAAACATCTTTACTGTAACTAGGACCGCAGGTGCAAAGAGGTTCACTGCATTAGCGGTAAGAGTTGCTGCTCTTTAATGTAGTGTTTTAGTAAAAATATCCCGCTGTCTGAATGATGTACATGTATGCCTCTTCTTTTCATTATTTACTCCATTCCACCAGGATGATGTCGGAGTCCAGCGGCGTCGTGTCCTCCTCACAGTCTCAGCCACTGCAGGGTGAAGCCGGGAGCTCAGCAATGGACCTGGATCCTGTGGAATTTACCCTGCGCAAGCGGCTGCCAAGAAAGCTGCCTCGACGCCGCAACGATGTCTATGTCAACATGAAAACTGACTTTCATGCCCAGCTGGCCCGCTGCCAGAAGCTCTTGGACTCCACTGGACCGGGTCCCAGGGAGATTTGTATTCATGGCCTTGGGCTGGCTATCAGTCGGGCCATAAACATCGCCTTGCAGCTCCAGGCCTGTAGCCAGGGGGCGCTACAGCTGGCTGCGAATACCTCCACTGTGGAGCTCGTGGATGACCTGGAGCCTGAGGATCCCGACGAAGGGGAGACTTTAACTCGCACTCGCAACAACTCCGCTATCCACATCAAGGTGTTCTACCCTCAGTGAGGTTGATGTTTGGCATCAGCTTGGGAGCTGCTTGGACTTCTGTCACCTCAGACCAATAAATCATCGCTGTAAATACGGGCATGGAGAGGAGGCTCAGTGCACCATTAGAGTGCTTGCAGTTGGGCAGCAGATCTCTGATGCTTTTGTTGTGATGTAAAACTGTCACATTGACTTTGCATGTCCATTGTCTGATGGGTGAGATGTAAAATCTAACTTTTTTTTGTTTGGTGCGAACCTTTCGAGTGCTTGTGATGCTTTCGTTTCTAAATGTGTATTTTTACTGGGAGGTTGCAACTGGCTTGGCAGCAACAGACTGCTCTGTAACTGATTTAACTTCTCAAGCATTTAAACGCACCCCCCCATTATGGGCTGTTAAATAATGAGCCGTGAGTGTATGCATGTTGAAGCAGAATATGGAATATAGGTATAGTTTGTTTCTGTATTTCGTAAATATGGGTAGCTGAATTTTTTCAAATAAACTGTTAATTTAAAGTCCATGGTAAAAGTCATGCAGATGAAGCAAGTTGATAATACAATGAACGAAAAGCATCGTTTCATATTTTTTCCTGGCATTTATTTTTTACAGTTTTGATGGAACAATAAACTTTGCAAGAATTAATTGAATAAAAGATGTAAGTCAGTTGTTTAACTCGTTGTGATGTAACTACAGGCCTGTGTGACGAATATAATTTATTCCTGAAAATGTTTGTAAGGTAAATTTTTGTGCAACGAACTTCTAATTACCAATAATTTAACAGGTTCCCAAGCTACAAAAACTTCACCCTTTTTTTTTACAATCTAATTCAAAATTAGTCCAGCATATATAACACAATATACACTCTATATAAAACACTGCATAACAAGACAATTGTTCCAGTTTGTCAGTTTTAAACTGAGTCAGGCTTGAAACGGATGAAACACATTGTTGACAACGGTAAAGCAGCACGCAGAAAAACGGATGCAGGGAAAACAGGAGTGATGTTGCGACATGGATATGTGAACAATTGCACGACGTCTTTTTTTCCACTGATTAATATAAAACCCATCACAGAGGAAGGAAGCAAACTATAAATATTAAATACCTGCACACCTGTAAACAGTTTAAAAAGTAACGTTAAAACAACAGAAATACCCATTAACTATAACTGTGGTACGTGAAAGCGGAAGGCCCTTCTGGCAGCTCACGGACAGGCAGGGGGTACGTCCACAAACTGATCAATATTTATTTTCAGCTATCTTTCTTGCACAAATTTTACAGAGAAGCACGTGGACCTTCATACACATACAGATAACCTGCAGCATATGCCATGCCTCTGTCTTGCTCTCTGCTTTCCCATCGTCCACAGTGACCTGCTCCTCAGCATTTCCCCATTTCTAGGTTTTTGTTTCCCTCTTTGGTGTGTTTGCTCTAAGGGTCTCCATCTGATACTGAGACCTGCACTGTCTTAAGGAACGCTACTGCTGTATAGCTGTACTTGACCTGAAAAGGTTAAACATTTTACTTAAGCACATCAGCAGGGTCACTCCTGTTGCTGGTGATCAACACGTTTTGAACCCACATTCTGCTCCTTAAACCCCATTTCGATTCCATGTGAACTGATTCTCCGTGTATGACTCAGATTAACGTTTAAATCTTTCACACGTGGGAAAGCGAGATCGAAATACACATAAAAATAAACATTCTTTGAAAACATTTAACCCTAAGGACAAACAAGCATATATGCAAAGGTATTTTCGTCACGTCTGCGTATGTAGAACCTCAGCAGTGAGGTGCCGCGTGACCAGGCGTGTGAGATGTCACGGTGAAAGTGAGGTTTGCGGGACTGAAGGGACTTCAGTCTCTTGCACCCTAGAGCTTTGGTTGGAGTCCACTCAGTGACAGATTTCAGCATTTTATACTCATGAATCGTGACCAGTCACCTGCGGGTTTTTCCACCCCACTTCGTCATCCGTTTTAGGGGACTCGTGACTTGGGAGGTACGGTGGGTGACAAACAAGTGGCGATGATGTATTATAAAGAAGCTACACGCAGGGACGCGTTCCCCTGTTCCTTCGCGTTACATCTTTGGTCCATTTCCACATGAGGTATTAACGGTCAGGTCCAGCACACCATGTCCTGTGCTCCGCTTTGCAGGCTGTAATAAGCAAACTGCTTACGTCACGCAGGCCCAGTCAGCCGCTGTCCCAGTGGCAAGCCGGTGCGTGAGACAGCAGAAGGCGAACTTTGCCCCGCAGGAAGTTAGTTTGGACACGGAAGAGGTCAGGCATGGATGACACCTGCCAGGTGCCTGACCTAACTGACTCCGCTGAGGAGGGAGACCAGTCCTGGGGACAAGGGAGACGCACCATATTTAGAAAGAGACAAGAGCAGAACAAAATCGCATGTGGCCGCTCAGTTCCAGGACCTGGAAGGTGAACAGAGAAGCTCTGGAAATGCACACAGTACTGAGAACAAGGCTGACCGGTAGCCCACTCAGCAAACAGCATGGAGTAGCAGGGTTAGTGGACATGCCTGTTAATGGCTAACGTGGCACCAGGCGTTTGCTCAACGTGCCTCTGTGTGAATGCAAGCCGCGCTTTTCCAAGAACTGTGGCCTTTATCTGTGAGCCAGTCACCCCAGTGTCCCGTGTGGCTTCTGCCTCTCACGTTCAACACATAGCAGTGCGGGTCACACTTCAGTGGCGGGACCCTGGCCAGCACACAGTATACCACTGACTTCAGATGGTCAGTCCAGAGGTGTAACGACGGGACCAAACGTGTTTGTTCGCAGTGGAGATACACTGGGGAGAGTTATGCTCAAATACTGGGGAGACAAATTTGACTTGGTGGTGCTGGTTCTAGCATCTCCCACACATCCATCCTGGGCTTTTCACGCACAGCTGCTTTAAAGGGTTTAGTGGAAATGATGCGAGAAGCGAAAAAAGAACCAGTGATCAGGGATCTTGCGGATGAGGACGGTTTGCGGATCAGAGGGATTAAGGGAGACCAGGCAAAACCAGGCAAATCACAACCTGAACTGAACACATCTCACAACACGCCGCTTGTTGGACTTCGCCTCAGCAACAGCCGAAGACCCCGCTGGCTGCCAGGGGTGTGAGTGAAGAACGAGGAGGCGCCTCCCCCCGTGATCACAGGGACATGAAAACTGGACGGTTGAGGAGCGGAGCGAAGTCGCTTAGTCGGACGAACGCAAGTTCCTTTCGCGTCGAGGATCAGAATTCCGTGCAAGCAACATGAGTCCGTGCAGCCGTCCTGACGGTGTTCGCAGTGCAGGCCGGTGACAGCAGTGCGACTGTGTGTGGGAACGTTTGGTATATCGCCTGCAAGTGTCTCTTTCATACACCTGTGCTTTTTTGCTTTTTGCACCATTCTTGTCAAACCTTCAAACAGCTGTAATTGAAAAGCCCAGGATGATCGTTCAGCCATTCAGGAGATTCTGGAAGTTTTGCCCCCCCCCAGCGCCACATTCAGGGCCTCTAAGCTCACCTGCTTTGCCCCTTCCAATGATCAACTGAACAGGGACGATGCGAGAGATTCTGGTCTGGCCGATTTATACGTCACACTGCGTGTGTGACACACGAATTGCTGGAATGTACCACTTGTGTGACGGAGGGGGTATCTACTAAACTGGCAGCTCAGTGTATGTATTATTTATACTATATGCTGAAGTGTATTGCGCAGGTTCTGTATCATATTACATTATAGAGAAAGGGAAGACATTATTACGTATGATTATAAAATACTGGGTGACTTGGTGTGAGGGAGTATGGAACACACTCACAGAGTGTTTTATTAAGAAGTGAAAAAGTGCAACAGACACGAGAAACCAGAAAACAAGGTAACAACACAGATGTGCCAAACACTACGGCCCCAGTTGACCCTCCCCCCTCTGACAGGTGCAGCCAGGAGGTGGACATGGTTGCTCTCCTGTGCCACAAACATGTTAGGGTTTTGAATTAATTTTACAGTTCTGGTGCACATTTCCGATGTGCTATGTGTCATTTCAGTCAACCCGATGCTAACATGACTACATATTTCCATTTCCCAACCATTTAACTGAAGTGGTGCCACTCATAGGACCTGTCTGTCACCTGTGTGGCTAGTGGACCAGCACGGTTACCAGCAGTGCTTTGGTTCCTTACCCTCACGTCAACTGGGAATGGCGTTAAATGCAGACATATGAATTGTACGGCTATAAATTGTACGCAACCAAAAATGAAGAACAAATCATACCCTACAGCACCGTTACACAGCCTGACTTTTGTTCGGTTGCCATTATTATAGCTGATTCTTATTTACAAAGACTGAATGAGCACAGGGAGAAGCACACACACTCTCTCTCTCTGTCTCCCCCCATCCCCTCCTCTCTCCCCATCCTTCTCCCCCTTGCTCTCCCTCCCTCCCCATCCCTTCCTCTCTCACGCCCTCCCTCCCCCTCTATTTCTGTCTTTCTCTGCCTCCCTCCCTCCCCCATCTCTTTCTCTCTCTCCCTCTCTCTAATGTGTTGTCTCTATTGCCTTCTGCCCCGTTTCCACCCTAAGGAACGGCCTGTATGCCCACTTGCCCGCATGGCCCTGCCTACCCCACAGCTCACCTGTATGTTGAGGGTGCGGATCACTTGTCTGATGCTGTGGATGTTACTGTAGCTGTTATCCAGGACAGTGTGCAGTGCCGTGTTTGAGACCGAAGCCCGGACCACGTCGATAGCCTGGCCCAGCATCCACAGCCCTGACTGCACCTCCTCGGCCTGCGCCTGGACCTGCGGTTCACGACCATAAACAGCAGACGCGTCCATAGATGAACAAGTGTGACCGAGGAAGCACAAGCGCTCTTTCAGACATTATGTGAAGAAGTGACATACATCCTTCTTCTCCCAGGCAGCAAAGTCAACACTGGTGAGAGGAACAGTGAGTGACTGGGATAGACCACAGTCTCTTCTGCAGCGCCGCTGTGGAGAAAGCGGAGATGAGGGGATTTGTTACATACAAATTCCAAAGCAGCCAAGTGCCCTGGCAACACTGCAGCTTGGAAAAGGCCTCACCATGGCAACTTCCGTATCTTGGGCCTCCCTGATGAAGCGGTCCAACACACGTGGGTCACAGACAGGCTTCAGAGCTGAGGGCAGTCCTGGGTGAGCCCACTCCAGCACCATCAGCAGCACAGTAAAAAGTCCTGCAATGGCATGTCTCTGCATTTAGTTTCTACCTTTCACGCATTTTACACATTTGTGCGACCGACCAGCCTGGTTGAAACAGTTAAATCACACGAGGGCGAAACACTTCGACAGCACACGAGTGTTCTTGTTCTCCGGCTCCGCATGACCCGGAGGCATGGTCACACACGGTCACGTCAATGACAGCGGAGGTTTTTATTTCTGCTGCGTGAGGAACGGGTGTGTTGAGCACTGACCTGGCACTGGACCCGGTGGCACAGCGCTGAGAGAAGGGCGCACCCTCCATTGCAGTGCTGGCCTGCGGACATTCCGCCGTACGCCAACGCAGGACTAAACCAGGCACTTGGCTGACGCCAAAAGGTAAAAGGGCAGCTTTTTGTGCAAACTGCCAACGTTTTTATTTACCTTCTCACCTCCTCTGCTCTATTTCTGTGCTGGACTACCCCCAAGGGTGAACCTGGCAGACGTGTCGGATAACACCCCTTACGCACGGCATTAGTTTTGCATCATTTTGTTCATTTTTTGGAGCTGTGAGCCACAATGCAATAGTAAACAAAACTGTGTTGATCAGTAACACGGGGTCACGACAGCCGTGGCCTCCGTCCTAGATCTTGAGATGTTTAAAGATCCTCGAACGTTTCAAGTGGGAACACAGAAGCTTTGCCTGAAGTCCCACAGGCAAATTCTCAATCATGCATCTACAAGCCTGAGCCTCAACCTCCAGATAATTAAACTGGAATTTGAAATGTTAAAGTTTGATCTGAAGCTCCGATGGAAAGAAAAATGTAATGACGTCTTTGTAGGTAAAGGTGGATGATGACTGTAGAGCTGAAGCAGAGCAAAGCTGTGGACTGTTTCCTTCATTCATGTCCTTTCCCTTCATTCTTTCATTTAAGATCCCCATGTAGCACAA
>UFQX01001244.1:38919-68919 GCA_900497675.1 Arapaima gigas | reverse complement strand
TGCACAAAGGGACACTTTGCACTGATCCAGTGACATGAGTCTCAGCCGTGTCCCTCAGTGGTGCAGCACCAGGCAGCTCAGGAGCTTCGCCGCCACCACAGCTCATCACATATAGTTTGAATAGGAAAGATATGAACCCATCTGGCCTCCTGCTGCTGACAAAGGGGACTTGATAACGTTTGTTCACCTGAGGTTCCAGCGAAAGAGAAAGTTGTGAAAAAATGCTAATTGAGGTCATGGATGAACTGGAGGTGAAAACACTTCAATGTTATTTAATGTTAGTCTCAATTTTTAATTTGTATGAAAATGTTTGTTTTTTATAGACCCTCCTTAAATTGGCCGAACCCTGTGACACAGTGAGGTGTTTATTATATGGACAGGTTTCCCGCTCAGGGTCACGTCCTCATAAGCTTGTTTGCCGTTAGTCAGCGGTTAGTTGTGTGTCTTAACCAGTGCTGTGAGAAACAGTGTTTGTTTCCGTTTTCCTGAACTCAGTTAAATAACTGGCAAAATCGACAGTCTGACATTTTCACACTTTTATTAAAGTAAACCACTTAAAAGGAATCTTACACATTTTGTTTGATTTATTCCACCATAATTGCCACATTGTGCAGTTTGAAAAGACGACTCTGTATTAAGCGTGTCCTGTAAATATGCTGTGATGTCACATCCAGACGGTTTACCTGGGTACATTTAACTCGTTTCAAAACATTACTGTGGAAAAGAAAAGCAACTAGTTGACACTGTGTTTTGTTTAAGTTTGGCTGATGTGACCCTATTAAAGTAAGAACTTTGCTTTTGTACTGACACACTGAAGCAAAAGAAACTATTATTTTAAAAATTAGGCAAAGCTGACTAAGCGAAGTGTGAAAAAGCACGGATCCCGTTCCGGGCAGGTCTGCCTCAGATGGTGTGGTGCAGGTACTGCGGGAGGGGGGAGGGCGAGATGCAGTTGTCGTAGAAGATCTGCAAGCTCTGGTCCACGTCCATCTTGTTCTTCAGGTAGATCTCCAGGTCCTGCACGGAGAGCTCATTCACGGCATTGTGTTCCTTGGAGTTCCTGGCCAGGGCTGCGTGGGAGGGGAAGAATATGCGCACGTTATGTGGGGCGTTGCGGTCGTAGTCGGTGCAGCAGTAGGCGGACCACATTTCCTCGGGGATGGCCACGCGGTCCTGGTTGTGGCGGCGGATCATGTGCCCGGCCGTGGTGACTCCGGTGACGACGAAGGCCACCCCGCGGCAGTAGTTGTTGAGCCGGACGCGGATGCGCTCCTCGTGCTCCCTCCACGGGCCGATGTTGAACTCTCGGACCTGCGGGACCACGTTGGTGAGCGTGTAGGTGGCAGCTCTGTCGTGGGGGTCCGACTGGTGCTGGTCTGGGTTCAGGTGGCCGCGTTCATACATGACGACGTCAGAATAGTCCTCCAGGACCGCCTGGCTGTCCTCAAACTTCATGTGCAGATACCCCTGGGGGAAGGGCTGCATGTTCCCGTCCCCGTCGATTTCGGCGAGCTGGAGGATGAAGCAGGCGAGCGAGTCAGAGAGCTGCGTCATGAGCTCAGCTCAGGCTGCTCACGTACGTGCAGCTTGTCCTACCGTCTCTGCTCTTGCTCAACGAAACGGCTTTTTGGTGTGATAGTCACGGTCCTCCTACACAGAGACGTGTGTAAGACACCGCTGAAGTGCAGCGAGGGGATGAGCGGATTTACCGCGTACCGTCAAACGGGACAGTTGGCCGTTACTGTTAAATTAGCGGATAGTTTTGCTCAAAGACAAATAACAGGGACATGGAAGATATTGGCCAGGGCAGACAAGGTGTATAAAAATACCAAGGTAGCCTGTGAAATCGGCCACGTGCCGGGACTCGGAAAGGCAAAGGATACATCACCTGCGGCTCGTACATCCAGGGGTAGTCGACCCGACGGTCGCCCTCGGTCTTCTTGAAGGTGTAGGCGGAGTAGACGGGAATGCGCTTCTTCGGGTCATACAGAGTGGCGTAGCGAGGCTTGTCCGCGTAGCGCTGGCAGATCTTCTTGAGCGAGACGGAGATGATGCCCCGCGGCGGCGTGCCCATGTACAGCGAGTCCTTGCAGCGCTCGATGTGGTTGAAGTCCTCGACCACGGTGGCGCGGACCATCAGAGCGCCCAGCAGCAGGCTGGCTACCGGGCCCCGCATTGCGACTGGAACGGTGGAGGATGGAGGTTCTGCGGCGCGGTGCAGCGGCTGTCCAACAGCGTCTGTGAGCGGCCGCACCGCTGTCCTGCAAAGGGAATATAAACCTTGGCGACAGCTGTATGCAAAGCAGCCTGCGGTGGGGTTGGTCGCGTGGCGCCGCCCTCCGCTTCGGGGCGGTTTGTGTGACACGCTGGGAAAGACCACGGGGGGCTTTGCGGACAAGTGGGCAGAAGTGACTCCAGCTGGTTTCTGTTGTTTTTGGGTGGCAGGCGGTTTCCTGGTTAGATGTACGGCCTCGATCGAGGGAAAGAGCCGGAAAAACGAGGGCGCCGCTTGAAGCAAGTGGCGAACATTGTGTGGTGGATCGGCGGCTTTTTCGGACGCGGTGCGAAAAGAACGGACACCAGGTGATCCTGGCGTGCGCTGCCAGCTGCGAAGAAGGAGCAGGACTTTCCGGAATTATCTGCAGTGTCACTTGTCACTGTTCTGCCCCGCTGGGCAGCTGGTTGGTTATGAAAAGTAGGACTTTATCCGTGGCTGCGGCGTAGGAGGACATAGAACGGCGCCTCCCAGAACTGGTAGGGAGGGACGGGGCTGTGCGGCTGCAGACTTTATCGCTGCGATGAGATGAAGGGCAAGCGGAGGGCGAGCGGAAGCCGGCCGAGGTACAAATACCACGGTAACCTACTGAACGAACAGGGTACGAGTGCAAACAAGACTGATGAAAACATGAAAATGTACAAATTTGCACAGAAGAAATATTTTATCGATGTCGTCCATATCCAGTGTTGACCTGCATGATAATTCAAGCAAATTTCAGAGTGTGTGGGTACCTTTGTGGAGCCTGTTAGACTGGGGCGTTGTGGTCACTTCTTGCCCTCCTTATGTATATGTGGAAGTTTGGCGTTTCTCGGTATTCTGTGTCTGCGCTGGTCTGACTCACTCGCCGCCATTAGAAACGTGTCCCTGTCAGGAATCATGGGAACGAGATCCAGCCGGGCTGCTGCGTCCGTTCATCCAGGCAGGTTAAGGTCACAAATGTCTTCAGACTGTGAGAGGAAAACAAAGCTGGAGGAAACCCAGGGAGACATGGATGTCGTCTCCACACAGACTGAGCCTGAAGTGCGCGGTGTCCACTGTGCCACCGCGTCACCCTACTGATGAAAAAAGTCAGTTGATTTAGGATTCCTTTTCTAGGCCGTTCCCACAGTCCATCAAGTGCAAATGCATTAAGTTCTCTCAGCAACCGAAGCACATATCCCATCTGCTGCAATGGCTCCCCTAAAACCTTCTCCTCCGGTCCCCAGATGTCACCACACAACAACAACGGCATGGCGCAGGTTTGGGGTGCAAACAGTTGAGAAGTGGTTCGGGGTCAAAGGTGTTTCCACGGATATCGCGGATGTGTTTACATGTAAAGCGGCTCCCGGCACGTTGACGCGCCCACTCTGGGACTGTGACAAGCTGCAGCTTTTTGGAAGGATGTTCAGTTAACCATCCAAGATGTTCAGTGCAAAATTTGATTTGTCACCTTCTATTTTACTGTTAAACCAAAACCCAGACTCTCTTTTTGACGCGGTCATGGAACTTCAGCTGTTCTCTCTCACTCACTTAGCAAGGAAATGTATTTTAAAGTTCTGGCCGAAGCTCCTGCTGTAAATGTGTGGATGTCTGAGGTGTTTAACTTCTTCCCGCTTGAGAAATTAACATCTGACCTACACAATAATTCAAGATCGTTTTGGCGCGTCTGGACACGATTCTGGAGGTTGTTAGGCAGTGTTGTTTGACCCTGCAACCCTCGGCACTCTCTGCTTGTAGGTGGAGGTGCAACATCTCAGTGTCTCCGCCTGCTGTGACCAATTCAAATAAAAAATCTGTTATTATTATTGCGTATCTCTGGTATTGCCTGGGGTCAGCGTTTGGTGGATGAGATACACGTCCAGTTAGGTGCAGTGTGTGCACAGCTACACCACGCAGTACAGTGTGTGTGTGTGTGTGTGTGTGTGTGTGTGTGTAAAAAGCTCCACTCTCCCTAACAGTGAACACTTTCCTCTTGTTGTCCCCCTGCATGATTTCTGTGGTTTCACCCGGTCGACCCACAGAGAACCCAGGAGAAGGGCAGGTCTCTGCTGGTATCGCTTGGAATGTAATGTGTGCGGTTTTAAAACAGCTACTTATTGTGTCACACACTGTTCAGCAGGAACAATCTTTATTTAGATCTTCAAAAGTAAGATAATTTCATCGCATTACAAACTTCTGAGACTAAAACATGGAAAAATGGTGCCAACCAAAAGACAGGTGACAGGTTCAGTTAACAAACTTGGCTAAAGACACAAATCCCCGGCAGGTCTGCAGGAGTCGGAAGAGTCTGGCGAGGCGCCGAGCCGCTGTGGTGCCGCTGGGCCCGATTATTCACTCCGGTTCCGGTGCAGAGAGCTGAGCCACGGGGACTTCGATCGAGAGACGTGAAGGCAAGCCTTTGTAACGCTACTGAAGGAAGCCAGAGTCTAGGGCGACTGGACACAGTCGTCCATGAAGATCTGGAAGTTCTTGTCTACGAAGGTGACCTGCTTGAGAAGGTTCTGCAGGTTCTGAACGGACAGCTCGGTGACCTTACCGCTGCCCGGGATGTTGTGCGTGTACGCTGCGTGAGCGGGCAGCTTGTGATAGATGTTGACCGGAGCGCTGTGGTCGTAATCCGGGCAGCAGTAGGCTGACCACACGAGAGTCGGCACAGCCAGGCGAGGTTTGCCGTCTCGCCACGTCATACGGCCAGACAAAGTGATGCCCGTCACCACGTAGGCCATGCCACCGCAGTAGTTGTTAAGTCGCTGCCGAATTTTCTCCTTATAATCGTTCCAGGGTCCGGTGCGGAAGCCCGGGGCCTGTGGCACGACGTTGGTCAGACTATAAGTGGCAGCCTTGTCGTCTGGGTTGTCGTGGTGCTGGTCCGGATTGAGCTGGCCTCGCTCAAAGTTGACCGCATTCGCATAGTCCTCCAGCACGGCCTGGGCCTCCTGCAGAAGCTGGTGGCGATAGCCCTGCACAAAGGGCTGCATCTCGGCTGACTCGGTGATGGAGGACAACTGGAGGACAGGAAGAGTCACCGAGGTCAGTGGGAGAGGGGTGGCAGGTAGGGGTTGGAGTAGAGCTGACATTAACAGCCAGCTGGATGAAGGAGTGTAGCTGATTCGTCAGATGGACAAATACGAAACAATGAGGTAAATCTGTGTTAATTAAACAACCGATAGATCGATAGATAGATAAATAGATAGATAGATAGATAGATAAATAGATAGATAGATAGATAGATAAATAGATAGATAGATAAATAGATAGATAGATAGATAGATGGATAGATGGATAGATAGATAGATGGATAGATAGATAGATAGATAGATAGATAGATAGATAGATAGATAGATAGATTTATGCTACATGGCCAAAAGTATGTAGATGCCCCTTCTAATGAGTTTCACACCTGTGACTGACAGGAGTATAAAATCCAGTCATGAATCTTCTCACACAAACATCTGCAGCAGGACTGGTGGCACCAACGGGCTCAGTGACTGTGAATGTGACACTGTCAGAGGAGGCCACCCTTCCAGCAGATCATTTTGCCAAATTTCTGTCAGCTGGACCTGCCCTGGTCCACCATTGGTCCTGTTACTGTCAAGTGGAAACGTCCTGGAGCAAAAACAGCTCCGCCATGAAGTTTTCACTCCAGCCACAGAAGTTCAAAGAACAGGACCGCCAAGTGCCGAAGCAAAACCTCCAAATGACACTCATTCGACCTCGTACTTCTGGCCACGCAGTGTAGATAAATAGAGTAAAACTTTAAAGCTGTATTAATCCTGAAGGAAAGTGTCCTGTGAACAGCACAGTGGGGGCTGATGGAAACCAGAGGTGGAGTGTGAGGTGTGAAGCCTGGAATTCTGCAGCTAGAAACAACTTCAGACATTCCATAGTGTAAAGGATGATGCTGCGTAACGCCCTTCCTCGCACCCCAGTTCACACAGAGCGGTGCCTCCCAAAGCGCCTCAGAGATACACGTAAATACAGTTACTTCATGTTAGGAATTTCCCAGCAGACTTTACCAACAGCTGAGACATGAACATAAGAGTCAGATACGCCTCGCAGGTACCTGTGGTTCAAACATCCAAGGTACATCCATTGTCTTGAGCCCGTCTGTCTTGTGGAACATGTAGGCGGAGTAGACAGGAACGTGGTCGATGGGGTCGTAGAGCGTGAGAAAGCGCGGCTTACCGCGGTACTGCTGGCACACGTACCTCAGTAGGGGATCCCGCAGACCTTTAGGTGGAACACCCCTATAGAGGAATACCTGGCAGTCTGCAGGCAAGGCTCTGCCCACAGCAGCCCCCACCTGCCCGCTGGCTATGCCCTGGAGGCAGATGAGCAAGTGCACCAACTTGGGCATCGCGGAGGAACACCGAGCGAGAGAGCGGCGCAGGCGACCGTCCCGCAGAGCACTGGTGCAAAACGGTCGGGGTTCCGGCAAGGAGAGGGATGGATACGCCGGGGAGACGGACAGCGAGAAGGCGAGCAGGAGGGACACGTGCTGTAGCAGAGAGGAGTGAGGGATACTTGTGAGTCCCTGATCTGAACAATAAGCTCCAACCCATGCTGGGTTTGCTGGGCCTGGCATGCAAATGAACCGAAGGAGAAAGACACTCCCAGCGCCGACCTCATCCAACTCTTATCGCTGGGAGGAGCCGTTTGGCACCAAAACACCACAGCTCCGACACTGAAGGTCTCTCGATCATATGGCCAGCAGCATTTCGTTCACTGCACTTAAATCCGGGGCTTATGTGACCTGAGATGCTCCAGAAGGTTCCTTCCTTTTCAAGCCCAGTGGAAAAGTATGAGTTGGATTATGAAGAGAATGACGGAGACACAGAGGCCCTGCTGCGTCTCTGCAAAACACCGCATGCCTGTTTGTGCCATAAAAAAGTGGTTTTAAAGGGAAAACTTTTGGGCCGAACACACGAGGCGCAGTAATTCTCTCCTGAGGAATCTCATAGCAGAAGCAGGATTAAATCAGAAGATAATCCAGACCCTCCCAAAAACACGCCACAGAATATGTAAGGTTGTCACTGAGAAACAGCCCAATAGTGGTCTTCCAACAACTCGCCCACAGCTGCTGCAGTTAGCGTTCCTCTACTCCAAAGCTCTTCAGAAACCTTCTGACTGCCTGAAGGCCTCCTTCTGCTCCTCCTTACACTCGAATCCACAACACAGCAAAGACAGTGGTGGGCTGGCGCACAGGTGCCCCCAGCAGCTCAAGTTTTAGGAGAGTTCAGACCTCTGGCTCACAGCTGTGGTAGAAGAGCTCGCAGGTTTGGTCGACAGGCAGCTCCTATTTGATGAGAGCCTCCAGACGTTCAACCTGCAGCTCCACAACAAAATTAGCAACAGCCTCATTTAGGCCATAGGCGGCGAATGCGGGGAACATGTAGCGGATTTCAAAGGGCAGATTGGGGTCAAAGTGAGGGCAGCAGTACACTGACCACGTGTAGCGGGGAACTGCCACGCGGTCCACGTTGTTTCGCCGGAGGGTCTTTCCAGAGGTGGGAATGCCTGCAACCACGAAGGCTGTGCCAAGGCAGTAGTCGCGGCCGCGGGCGAATCTGTTCCTAGTGTCGAGACCAGTGAATGTGGTGGAAATCTTTGTCCTGCGGCACCGCGTTGGTGAGGCTGTAGGCCGCGGCCTTGTCCTCAGGGGTCTGCTGATGCTTGTCTGGATTGAGCTGGCCATGCTTGTAGGACACGGCGTCAGCGTAGTCCTCCGACAAGGACTGCGAGTCCTCGATGCGTGGGTCGGCGCTCTGACCTTGAGGGAACGGCATCATATTACCGTTGCCAGAGGCCACCGCCAGCTGGGATAGAAGGTCACAAGGTCACCAGAAACAGACACTTTGCTCCTGTTAGGAAAATCAGGCAGTTACTCCCCACCTGAACTTCCTACATCTCACCATCACGTTTTCTAACCTGAGGTACAATATTTAGGGCCGTCCCAATTTAGATCCACTGCCTCAAACTCAAAGCTCCTAGTTTTGAACCCCATCTTCTGCTATAGTGACCTCTGTGAAGGTATTTACTCCAAACATCTAAAAACATCCCAGCTTCATAAATGAGGTGCACAGTGGAAAGTAGCGTAACACTGTAAGTGGCTTAGGAGAAAAAGTGTGAGCTGTGCGACTAAACAACAACCCTTCAGCTGCCCTGTGCCTAACATACCTGTGGCTCATACATCCGGGGCTTATTGACCAGCTTCTGCCCACTGGGTTCCTTAAAGGTGTAGGCACTGCAGACTGGGGTCCTCCTGACAGGGTCGTACAGGGTCACATAGTGGGGCTTGCCTGCGTACCACTGGCAGATCACCTGAAGTCCATCTACATGGAAGCCCCTCAGTGGAATCTGCTTGTAGAGGAAGTGGTTGCAGCCCCTGAAGGAGCTGCCCACATGGGGGTCAACTGAGGGCATTTACACAGCCAGCAGGAGCAGCAGGAACAGGAGACGCGGCGCCACTGACAGACGCGAAGTTTTACTGTGGCAGCTTGACTGTCTCTCCTAGTTCTTCATGGTGGCTGAGAGCTTGACAGGGAGAAGGAGGGAAAGAGAGATGGAGAAGGGGGGGGATGGAGAGAAGGAGGTAGAGAGAGAGATGGAGAGAAGGAGGGAGAATGAGATGGAGAAGGACAGAGAGAGAGAGAGGGAGGGAGAGAGAAAGAAGGGGGGACGGAGAGAGATGGAGAAAAGAAGGGAGAGAGAGAGGGAGGGAGAAAGAAAGAAGGAGGGAGAAAGAGATGGAGAAGGACAGAGAGAGAGAGAAAGGGAGGGAGGCAGAACTGCCAGGAGGGAGAGGCTGAGGTTAGTGGAGGTCAGACAGACAAAAAGAAACACCCATAGTGGGGACGTTTATCACATGTCCCTAAATTCCTCCTGCACACTGTGGCACCCTGAGCCTCATCACACGTCGGGTTATAAAGTTGAAAGACGAAATTCCTCAACAGACAAGCGCAGCCTTTCTGCACCTCTTATCGGGGACCTGAGTTTGTATTTTAGATAACAGATGGAAATGAAGTGCAAGCAATTATTTGCATACGGTTCTGGTCAGAAGCTCCAAACTGATCTTTTCTCCTCTGGTGTCACAGATAAAACTTGCAGAGATACTTATGTGAAATTGGCAGGATTGTAAAGACTGACTTTTAAACGTCATCTTACCTTTTCCCTGTCATTCATCCCTCATAAATCACAACCAAACGCTACTTCTGCCTACAGTGAACAAAGAGCAACTGGAAGCTCACAAGTTTATTCTTCTCTCAGTTCCTGGACCCAAAGTGTTTTCTTGTTTTCCTTTCTGCAGCTGCTGCACGAGGACAGGGGGCAGCGACAAAGAAGACATTTTTACCACCTTTATTGTCTGCTTCCTTTTCACTGCCAGGTGTGTCAGCTGTTCAGGTTCCGTGTTCTGAGGAACATCACTATATAATGATGAATAAATGGGATTTTACAGGCTTCTGGACACCTCTGACCTCAACCTTCTCACACACGGCTTACATATGATACGCACCTTTTCTCAAGCGTGCTGTACGTGTGTGTTCTGTGGCGGTGAGGAGTCCTGCACCACATAGTGAGTGTGAACCTGCACAAACACAGTCTCACTTTTGGATCCCTCCAAACTGACCGAGAGCGTTCAGCACACTGTCTTCTCCTCTCTCTCCTGTCTTCACCTCTCTCCTCCCCTCTCTCACCCCCCCTCCGGTCTCTCCTGTCCTCTATCTCACTCTCTTCTCCTCTCTCCCCTCTCCTCTCCTCTGTTTCTGTCCTTTCTGTCCTCTCTTTCCCCCCTCTCTCTCCCCTCCTTTCTCCCCCCACTCTCACTCCTCTCTCACCCTCTCTCTCCTCCCTCTCTCTCTGCTGCCGAGCTGCCGTGAAACACGCCACCGATGTAATTCACGCAATAGAAGACAGGCGTTAGTCTATCAATGTCCTTTAATGTTTCCAAATATCTTACACAGCATTCAGTGTGTAATAAACAGAAATATCATCACCTCATTTAGTTATGCCTTTTTTTACAATACATTACAGCTTTTAAATCCGCCATTGATGCGTTTTTTCACTGTCTCAAGTCTCGATTCTCCAAAATCACAAAAGAAAGTTGAACGTTTGACCGTAACGCTGGAAGGCTCTTTGGCAACCCGATCTTCCCCCGTGGCGGAACCTGGCAGAAACGCAGGGTAGGCCTGTGGCTGAGTGAGTGTGTGCTACCGGGCTTTGGAACCCCCCAGGGGAACAAGGACATCTCCATGAAACCACTAAAACACAGTTAATCCGTCTGTCAGAAGAATGAGTCCTTTTCTCAGCCCATAAATGAAATCCTCACCCAGGGATGACCTGTCCTCTCAGCCGCTGTGCAGGGGGGGTGTGAGAGCGCGTGAACATCCACATATATGTACAAGGGGAACTTAGCCAGAGGGTCCTGAGGACACAGCGAAGAAAACATGAGCGCAGACGGTAGGAACACGTCCATCTCCAGCAACATAAACGACACACGTGAGCAGAGCTGCTGATGAAGAAGATGTGTGAGATGTTAGCCTTCGGTACAGATGAACGTCTCGGTCAGATTGCAGTCCCTTTTTACTTAACGTACGTCGGTCTTAAGGCTGAAGGCCAGTCGCCAAGGTGGAGATGAAGACGCGTAAAAAGCAGACGTTCTCGCAGTTTGGTCGCCACACTTTGAGAAGCGCACAAAGCTGCCCGTCTCCACGGCGCCGGAGGGCCGCCTGCTCGGCCTTCGTCGTACCCCCCTCGGGGATGGCGGGGAGAAGGCGAGCGGTTCTTCCCGCGGACGTCACGTCAAACTCAGACAGAACGCGTTCCAAGCGACCCTGGGACAAGAGCGGGATCCTGGGACCACGATGCACTGCAACGAATCCACGTCACCGTCCCCTAACTAAGTACAAATACTTGCTAAGATATAAAATTTAAAATATGAAAAATATATTTTCAATTTATACATATATAGTGCATACACTTGAAAATATAGAAATTATTGTCACCCATTTATATTATATGCATTTGCTGCAGAATATGTTAAAAATAGGTATATTCTAACATAAACGGAACAGTGTCCTATATTAAAATTAAATACTGAAAATGGCAATAATTTAAATATTTTGTACAGTATGCAGTATATTTTGACAGATAGCATACATTTTACTGTAATTTACTATATTTACAGCTATTATCCACGTGGGTTCCTTGTTTCCAGGCAATGTCATCTTTTCCGGAGTCTCGCGTAAGACGTTGCGTGTGGATAATGGTGGGCTGCACGGGGGCCTGCTCCACCCTTAAGGACGTCACAGCGTAACTCGGGGAAAAGCGAGCAGATCAGAAGCACGCGTGCGCCACGGACAGACGGACGGCCGGGGTACAACAGCAGGTCTGAGGTCCCCGGTTCGGCTCCGGACGCGAAGCAGAATGAGACGAGAACGTGTAGGTGAGCGGCGACTGTCGGCGGCGGCGCTCTTCCCCGTCGTCCGTCGCAGACGAACGACACGCTTATTTACAACTCGCCGATTCCGTTTTCCTTCCACACGTTTCCCTCCCTTGCCGCTCTTTACAAAGAACGTTTCTTATGCGCTTATCAGTCTCTTATGTGACGGAATTAAAAAATCAAAGAGGAAAAGTAACAAAAGAAACAGTTGCTCCTGTGACTGAATTTCCACGTTTGTTCAGTTCAGGACTCTGACTGAGAGAGAGAGAGAGAGAGACGATCCTCATGTCCGGTTGCTGGAAAAAGTTTGTCCGTCTCTAGACAACAGTTTGTAGTGCAGCTTCTTCTGCTTGAAATCGAGGCCCCATTTGTGGCACTGGAGCGACAAATGGCGGAGGACCCACCCCCACCCCCCCCGGAGCTGAAGGCGGACCTTCTGAGGAAAGCAAAGAAAGAAGAAGAAAACACAGGCGTGTCTGGATCTATCAGGCGCACCAGCTTCCGAAAGCTGCGAGTGATGGACATACGAACCGAACCGGAAACGGACTCACTCTCCAGCTCTCAGAGCCACGACCCGCCTCCAGGTGCAGCTTCTACTGATTCTGTTCTGTTGACGCCAACATATTCACCGCTTTTCCTGCAGTGACCGTGAGGCCGAGCCGACCGACGTCCCGCTGGTCCCGACGCTCCTCCTGCGATTCTTCTCCGCTCTGACTTCTCTACCTGCACAATTCACGCCTTAAGTATCTTGGCTACTATTAATACTGAGATGATGGAGAGAAAAGCTCCATATTGTGCAGTATCAGATCCCTAAAGCTCACACTGCATCTGTGGCCCGGAACAGAGGGCCTGGAAGCAGCTTTCTTGCTGCTCGGCTTTCACAGCTCAGCCTTCAGCCTGATATGCCAGAGGTGGGCGAACTGCTGCGAAAGTGACGCCAAGATACGGACAGCCGACCGGTTCATCGTTGTGGTCTTTGCAACTAAAATTACCACGGCTGTTTCCATAACGTTTGAAATATCTACAGAGGGAAGCTGGGCAGAATTCAGAAGAAATGTCCCTCGCAGAAAGGAATCAACGCTAAATAAAATTTCACAAGTAAACTGATTTTCTCATCGAAACGATTCTCCTCCTGGGCTCATTATCAAAACGTCACACGGAGGTCCGTAGATCAACATGAAGACAACTCAGATTTTTATTCTTATCGCTGTATGAGAATGAGATGCACTTTTAAAAGGAGAGGAACGAAGGAAAGAGTTTGGCATTTTTGCTTTTTGGCCGCGCTCCTCCGCCTCCTGAGGAGAACTGCAAACCGGACCCAGAGCTCACGTTGGCCTCGGGTTCAGATGCCTACAACACAGCGGGACAACCAGTCCGTAGATTGAAAAAAAAAACAAAAGAGTAAAAACAAAAGAGTAAAAAAGTGGAGCAAGGAACTGCGTGATGAAAATATAACGGTAAAAAGAAGGTGGGAGCAGGTGAGAAGGGAGGGAAAGGGAGCGACGCTCTGTGGCGGCGCCACCGGCTCTGCTGTCTGACGCAGGCTGGATCCAGAACAAATGCGAAATGCCTGACGCTGAAGGCAAAAGCGAGATGCCGGCAGACAGGGGTGGATCTTTGTAGCTCCAGCCAGTCAGCTGACAGAGAAGAGAAAAACAAAATGGCGCCACGCAGCGCTTGGGCCACACAGTGTTCCGCAGGAGGCAGCGTAGGGACTATACACGGGTGGTGGAGTGGGGGTGAGGCAGGGTGTTGTTGTGCCCCACAGGGGCGGGATACGTGTTGAAGGCGTGGAGGGGCTGCATGGCGGCAATCGTGTTGGGCGTCATGGTGATGGTGCTGGGAGTCATGAGCGGCACGTCGTCCGGTGCCCGGCGCAGCGCCAGGGTGTAGTCTGGGGGTCCGGCCGGCCGCAGCGGCTCGCGGCCCTGGTGGGCGTCCAGCTCCACGTGCTGCTGCTGCTTCATCTGTAGCGTCGACATCAACTCCTCCTCCTGGCCGTGCGCCAGGTCGTTGGCCGGTCCGCGCTGGGGGGATGGCCGACGGCCCCCGACTCCGCCCCCCCGCCGCGACAGCAGCTCGTGCCGCCGGTCCCGCTTGTAGTAGAGCGCGGCGAAGGCCAGCACGTTGAGGAAGAGGAGGGAGGCACCGACCGCCACCGTTACACTCAGCTCCGTCGAGTAGTCTCTCGTGTCCCCGGGGAAGGGCGGGAAGCCCGGCCGTTCCGAGCCGTCGACTTCAGGGTCTGAGGGGAGCGTGGGAGTGGCCTGCGGGGGCTCCCCGGTCGGCAAGCGAGTGGTGGATGGTCCCACAGCCTCCTGCTGGAGGGTATGCAGGTGGGGGACCAGCTCGAGCCAGAAAGCCACCTTATTGGCCCGGTAGTTGTCCCGAACCCGGGGCTTCAGCCCAATGTGCAGGTACTGTTTGTCTTTGGAGTTGAACTTGGTCCAGAAGACCTCCTCAAAGCGGTTGGGCTTGGTGTGGATGAACTTGGTGTCCTGGGGCACTGGCTGATTGGGGTCTCTGGGTGGGTCAGGCAAAATCACCAGAATCAGACGCGAAGTGGCCGATCATCTACAGCCTCTGTGTTCTGTGCTCTGGACCTAAACCAGCTGACGGTTCGCCTTCTATCACACGATGTCACGCTTGATCTACACGCTCAGCATGCTGCTCTAACCCTGAGCCTTGCAGGCTTCACCCTTAAACCAAACATTACTTTTACTGCATGCTTTGCCCTACATTTACCTGTCAGTTCCTGACAAAGCTGACAGTGTCAGCGGCGACTTGCAGTTATTTACCCGCTTGCACAGCCTGGTAACCTAAGGTAGTTCAGGGTAAGTACCTTGCTCAAGGGTACTGGCAGCGGGTGGAATTCGAACTCAGGTACCTGGAGTGCAAGATGGCAACTCAACCAAAATGCTTTCTGCTGCACAGGGTACTTGTGCTGCTTATTGATCGAGGAAGACATGTTCCCGGGTCACGGCTATAACACCTCCTGCCTCGCTCACTCGTCGTCGCTAAGCTCTTATCCCAGTTGGGGCTACAGCCGACTGGAAGCTAACCCAGAAGAACAGGCTGCAAAGTAGAGAGGAGCACAGCCCGGACAGAACATCATTCCATCACAGCATCACGCTGAATTGCGGCAAGAACATGCAGACTCCCTACTGACTGAGCCAGATGTGAACCAAGGCAGCAGCTCTGGTGCTGCAGGGAAACCCGCTGCACCGCCATACCTCCACGGAGGCAACGGCAACCCCCGCCTTAGGATGCTGCTCCGGAAAAGTTCTCCTCACTACTTGGGTCCTCAGGAGCTGCACCAGTCCTTAAGTGAGTGATGGAGGTTGCGGGGTTGAATTTACCCCATTAACGTACCCCGATATTCACCAAAGGTGTGACAGCTTCTGACAGCAGTGAGGACACGGCGAGCTGTGAGATCTCGACCAGTCGGAAGTCGACGTCTTTAACAAACACACTACCTGCCCTTCCCCGCCGCTCTCTAAGGCGAGGATAATGGCAGAAGTTATGCAGAAGTACTCTGGCACCAAGTGGCCGCAAGTGGACCGTCACCCCCTACTCGCCCTTGACTGCAAACTAACCCGGTTTTGGCGAAGTTGGTCCAGTAGGTCATGACCACAGCGCTGAGCATGATGTCATTCTTGGAGAAGTTGCAGGGGAAGAGGTCTGTGGCTCCAACCATGGGGATGCCAAACACGTAGGGGATCTCATCGCCGTGCGCCGCATCTGCCCACTCGGGCCGGCTCTCCATCTGGCAGTGGTGGTAGAAGGTGTAGAAGTAGACGGGCGACTGGAAGTCGGCGTGCAGCTTGGCCGTAGCCACCGCCGGGGCCACCCACTGGTGGTCGGTGAACAGCGCCAGCAGGGTCTTGCGGCGCATCTCGCTGTTGTCACGATCCGCCCAGTCGGTGTACATGAACTTGATGGTTTCTCGCAGGATGTCCTTACCTGGAGAGAGACAGGGACACATGGGTTGGCCAGGGCTTCCTCCGTGCAACCGTGGTGCCGGCAGAGCAAGACCGCCTCCTACCTATACAGCACAGGGCATTCGCCCTTTTACCTGGAGAGAGAGAGACAGCGAGTGAGGCTGCGCCCCGAAAACTGCACAAGTGGACACATTAAGACAGGACTCACGCCATGCATGAGATCTGCAGTCAGGCCATATCTCATAATCCATGCATGATACACTGTGGTCCCTCACACATAAGAGACCCTCAAGACAATGTGGGATGTGCAGGACCGAAACAACACAGCACACGATAGCACACAACATCTCACACCTCCGGTGATGTGCAAACGTGTGGAATCTTTGAATCTCGGGGAGCTGAGCTGGGAGACGTGAGTTTGAGAGACAGAGGCGCAGCACAGGATTCCTGTGTTTGGCTCCCTGTCCTTCTCTGCTAGGCCCGCATTTTGCCATCGTGTTTCAGACCTGAGCTTCCTTCTCCTGGAAGCACTTTGTCCCAAGTCTCTGAGCAAAAGCGCAACAATCAAATCTACCCGTTTGCAACATGTGTGAAAACTATACAATATGCAACAGAATCAGAGCTACAGCATAACGCAAATTTGACAAAAAACGCAGAGAATCCCCTCCACACCTAAGAGGAAGAGAAGATAAAATTGACATTGTTTTCCGGCTGGTTGGGCAGTGAGCGGATTACATAACTGAGCAAGAAGAAGAAGCGTGAATGGGACCGCATGCCTGCCCTCGCTGACACCACCGTCGCTCAACGCGCTCCCAGCTCAGGCTCCGCAGTGTCCAGGCGAGGGATTAACTAGGAGGGCTCACCGTCAGGATAGCCATAAAGGTTGTCAACGAAGCTGGAGATGGTGTAGTCAAATGCTGCCGCAGAGATCCCATCCTCACCCTCCGTGTCCTCCACGAACTTCAGACCTTCTCCCTGGTTTACGCCGATCAGGATGTCGTAGTTAAGGAACTCCCCCTAGTGGCGGGAAGGAGAAGCACATGTAAGATAGCAGACGGGTTTCGTACTCACTGTGGTAACGCAGGGGGTCCCGATTCGGGAACGTGTGACAAACGCGGTTTTACTGTGAAAAGCTTTTTTTTGGAAGATTTGCTTGGTATCTACTTTTCCATTGAATTTGTGTGTCAAAGCTTCACCGAACGCGCAGACAAGTCGTGATCCTGAACAGCGAGCGGTGCAAACCCCACCAAGACCAAGGCATATTTTCGACACGCCGCTGCCGCTCTGGTCGGGGTTCTTTATTCTTTCTTTTCTCAAAATGGCCAATAAGCAGCTCTTTCGGGGGACTGAATGTGCAGTTGCACGACACACAACTTGCAGGAACAAACCAACTCTGTTCAAAAGTCGTTTCCTTCTCAGATCTGTACACAGGACCCTGTTCTACAGACTGGCATTTGCTCTTCTCCTCACTGAGCTGCTTTTTGACCATCTACAGCAGTCAGTGTGACAGACGTTCTGTGTTTCTGTTGCAGGAATAAATGCGGAGACCACTGAGTAACTAAGCTGTGGAAGAGAGAATATAGAAGCAATAGGAGCCCTTAAGTAAAGGGAGGTTCCCTGTAATGTTAGTAAAGAGGAAGCAGGAACATCCTGAGCGAGATGAAGGACTTCACTGTGGAATACGAGGAGCATCTGAGTGGCACAGGCTGGAGAAAAGGACGATTACAGGAGGCGGTTTCTCCACGATCTGGCCATGAACTGGCTAGTGAAGAGCTTAAGTGTGGAGGTCCAGCAGAGTCCAGATCTCTAGCGCTGAGGAGTGGAAAAGCTACTGATAAGTTCTGCTCTGGCACACTGATTCCGCCAGGTCTGGAGAATCCAGGCAAGTGCTTGGGAACGTGGTCGCGTAGTAACTGGAGACCCTCTGTGGCCATTTGGGCAACTTGCACAGTTGGAGGGGGGGATGACAGCAGCTGGTAAGTAAGTCTGCTGAGTTCATTTCAGCAGGACAGTGATCTCAAGCACATTAGGGAGGCAAAACAGGCCAAAGTCTTCCCAGAATCCTGACCTCAGTCCCATCAAGAAGCTGTGGTCCACGAGCTTCGTCCGACCAGCCCGAACGACACAGCCCAGCTGCAGACTCGGGTTTCGCGTTGCTGTTCCTGCCAACTGTTAATGTGTGGGGTGTGAATACTAATGCAAGCAGCATATTTCAGTTTTTTCAGCTATTTTTTCGAAACATCTGCAAACAAATAACTCATTCTGGTTCTGACAAATGAGATCGTGTGAGTTCACAATTAAAAATACTGACTGAAAACCACTTTACAAGTAAAGCTCGTAACCCGGGCAAAGTTGACACCTTTACGCACTTCTGCAGGGCACAGAACGTGCACGGTCACGAGAACGAGGGTGACAGCGAAGGGACAGGAGCCGGAGTAAAAGCAAAGCATAAAGACAGACCTGCTGCATGAGGATCTCGGGGTCATCGGGCACCACGTCGCCGTCCACCACGGGGCCGAAGGCGACGTGGTAGCGAGCTGGCTGGATGTCTTGGTCCACTAACTCCCGAACGTGCTTGCGACGCAGACACTCCACCATTTCGGCCGTGTCGACTCCCAGGCCTCTGCAGCCCACCTTGCGTGCCAGGATCCGCGCGTATTTCAGAGGCTGGTAGTTCACTGACCAGCTGGAGATGGCCGACCCGCTCTGTGCGACAGCCCTCTGGAACAGACCTGCCCAAAACACAACGGCCCCCCCCACAGTGCTGAGCGGAACCCAGTGAAAAGCCGAGTTCAAACACGACGTCGCCGAACCGAGCGCAACACGACCACAGACCTGCGTCCAGGCTGAAAACGGCAGAAACGCTTCAACTCTCTCCCTTTACGTACGACTGGCTTTCTTTCCTCACCCTCGGAATGGTGGGAGAGGATGAGGAGGTTGACGCAGGCGGCCCCGGCGCCCGAGCCGAAGATGGTGATCCTCTCGTGGTCGCCGCCAAAGTGGCCGATGTTCTCGTTTAACCAGCGCAGCGCCTGGATCTGGTCTAGGAGCCCATAATTGCCCTTTGCTGACTGGTCCCCCGTGCTCAGGAAGCCTGGAACAGAGAGAGTCGGGCGCCGGACCCCGGCTGCTTTAGTGGACCCGGGCGGGCCGTGAGGGACAGAAAGGAGACAGAGTTATGGTGGGACACGGAG
Organism: Arapaima gigas; assembly: GCA_900497675.1. Taxonomy (NCBI): domain Eukaryota; kingdom Metazoa; phylum Chordata; class Actinopteri; order Osteoglossiformes; family Osteoglossidae; genus Arapaima; species Arapaima gigas. Next base: position 50,088 of record UFQX01001244.1, on the reverse strand, counting down.
AAAAACACTTCTCTCCCAGAACAATCGTCTTCCACGAGCACACGGACCACACGCAGTGAACGAACGGAAATTTAGGCAAATTGAGGTGTGATTTATCAAACCGAAGCCATTTCCAAAAAAAAGCTTATTAGATGAGCTCAGCACAAGCGGCGGTCAAGGAAAAGGGGCGAAAGGCGGACCAGCCGTGGAGCCGCGTCTCTCGGGGACCGCCACACGTCCTCTGCAGGCACAGACGCTTTAACGCTCCTATTTTTAACTAGTACACTGGGAGAAAACTTATCGTTATTCTCGTGTATTTGCTCGAGGACTTTGGTTCAGACATCCAGTCCACAGGGAAATGAATAAACATCAAAGTTTCCCTGTTATTCTGCTTAAATGAATGGCTAAGAGGCAGCTCACAATACACATTGTAGGAAGCTGTGTAGGAGATGCGGGAAACTGGCACAGTCTTCTGTGATTCATTGGAATATGCAAATGATACGGAGAGTAAAACAATATTTCACATTTTTTTATTGCAAATGGAATAACATTACTGTTGTGTGCGGCCGATGAGTCGCGCGGCTGATCCCTTAATGAAAACTGTGATAATGAGAACTTAATGGCAGAGGGGCTGCTGGCTTTGATTCCCTTTAAACCCGGCAGAGCCGACTGGTCTGCGGTTCCGCAAACGCTCTGTGTGACGTTCTGCGTCAGCTGAACAATGTTTCTGCGTGTGTACTGACCCACGAGAGTGTGTGTGTGTGTGTGTGTGTGTGTGTGTGTGTGAGTGTGTGCCAGTGTCAGACACTGTTTCTGTGGGAAAGTCTCTCCTTCTTTGGCTCCTTGTCTTACCAGTTGCACAGGAGGCCTCCAGCATGGTGCACTGCCAGGCGTCCCATTATGGTTGGGCTCGAACCCCTGTAGGGCAGGTGGGGCACAGTGTGCTATAGGGTAAAAGTCAGTGTGTCAGTGGGACAAAGAGCTGCGGTGCAGAAGCTGAGCAGATAAAGGATTAATCCCATCCAGTCGACCCGGATGAGCAGCGCAGTGGTCCTGCGAGGAGACCCAGCCTCAGCCTCCCGTTGCGGTGACCTCCCTGCTCACCTCATTCCACAGATACGATACAGGCCTCAGGTTGTCTAGACCCTGCATTCTACTCGGGGACCTGAGGACCTGAGACCTGATTCCGAGGAGACCCAGCTGCAGATTGACTGCCTGGAGACCCGAAGCCTGGAGGCCCGCGTGGTGAACAGCCCTGTCACGACCGATCGGAACCTCAAAGCCGGTGTCGGCGTGACGACGATCACGTCATCGGGACCCGACCTGGTGCGGGCTTCAGTGCCAACAATCCCGACGCCTAACTTCCCCTTGAAGGTTGGGGTGGGAAAGCCAAATGTGAAAGGCTGTGATTAAACTGACATGAAAGTGATGTGACTCTGCCTCAAAACACAAGCTCTTGGTGGCACTTTAGAGAAGCTGCCATAACGGGGCTAAAAACGCACCGTCAACAAGGTGGTCGGCGTAGTGAATAAATAACAGGGTCTGAGGAGCAATTTCAAAGCTTCGCCTTGTTTGCGCTTCTGGATGTAAATGGCAAGAGACTGCAGTGTTTTTACAAGTCAGCTGGTGAGAGATGGACCAAAAATAAAGTTTATATAAGCAATTCTAACACCGCTGTCATGTGTTTGGGGCTGCTGTACAGTCTAAAAACAGGTTTGAAAATGCAACGGACGTATTTAGAAACGGGAAAATTTAACGCCGGTGATGAGTCCCGCGAACAACTGATGCAGAAAAGGTACAAACTGGAAAGCCTTTCGGGGAAGTAGCTGCAAAGACGTGGAGAAGACGGGAAAAGCTCGATCCCCGCAGGCCCGGCAGAAGCGGCTGCTGACCGAGTGTGCAGAAGGCCGGGGAAAACAGAGGGACAAAAACCGCAGGCCACGAACGCGAACCGAAGAAGAATCGCACGTGGATGGACAGCAAGAAGGGCTGAATTCTGTAAGGCAGAGGGAACGAATTGGCAGAACTTAAGCTGGACGACGGCAAATGGAGCCTAAAGATCGGCCGAGTGGAGTTTTTGTAGTAAGTAATGTGTACGGAAGTTCTCGTAGTTCATTACCAACTACAGGAGCTGAACTCTTCCTTCATTCATACGGGTTCAAGCACCTGGGACAGTCTTTGCACCGCGCGGCACTTTTTAGTCTTCAAAATCTTCTCTGGACTCGAAAGGAAATCATTCGCACCACCAAATGACGGGGAAATTTGGCTCTGCTTCTTTGGAAATTAATTTGGTAATGTACACCGTTTTTGACTTATGAGGTTGCCAAAGAATGCTTTCATTTTCTACCTCCGACCTGAACATCACTTGGCTCGTGGCTTCTGGGCTTCAAATCCTTCGCTTTGTCCAATGATCTCCATCGGTTTCCATGGGAACAACCGTAAGACTGTTGATCACAGACACAGAAGGACCGGCTCCGCAACGTCGCCGCGTTAAACAAGGGAACTTGCTGCGACCGAATATCTGCGACCGGCCGTGCTGTCCGCTGTTTACGCTGACCCGGCTTGTGGCGTTGCTTGGCAACAGGCCTAAGCACGGCGGGTACGAGCGAGCGAGCGTCGGCCAGGGGGAGGTCAACTGCGTTTCCCCCGGCTGCGTCTCCGTCTGACTTCAGACTGTGGCTCCCAGCTGCCCCTTCGATTCCAGTCCACGAAGTGGGCTTCATTCTCTACGCTCTGCGCTTCTTACCCTGCTTACCTTCCCGCCGTCTTATTTATCTCTGCCTCTCCGCTCGTGCGACCACACGTCCCTCTTTGTTTTTATTTGTCATCTTTTCTCAGCCTTCTGTTTATCTTTTCCTCTCATCCCTGCGACTGAATTAACCGTTCCTTCCCCTCGTGCTCTTTCGGGCCGGCCTCCTCCTTCGCGGCCCTCTTTGTTAGTGCCGAGGGGTGCAGGCTGGCTGCTGATGGCCACCGATGCCATTTCAGGCCAGTTGGCAGGAAAACGTGAAGGTCTTTTTTCACGCTGAGAGGAAGACAGGGATATGCTTGCCACGGAGATTTTTCAAGCGTTTGTCTCCTTTTCAGGCATTAGTATAACTCTTCTTCTGCCGGAGTGCATTTCTCATGTTGCGGTTATAAATGTACGTATATTTGTCTGTTAACTGTATCGTCTTTACTGTGCTGGGCTGGTGTCCCATCCAGGGTGAAGCTTCGCGGCCTGGTGCCCAGTGGTTCAGGAACAGGCCCCAGACCTCAATCGCAGCCCTGTCAGGGATAAAGCAGTTCACGACAACGGATGAATATGTAGTATTTACAGCGTCTGCTTTGGTAACAAACGTGTAATTTTTGAAATGTTAAGGCGAAGATGACTGTGAGAAACGGACCGGGTGCTAGTCCTTCCTCAAGCACCCATCTCACTGGTTAACTTACTCATGTCATCCTCGCCGATCAAAAGCCTGGGAGGAACAACTGTCTCCAGCACATCTCAACCGAATCCCATTGTTGCAGACGTTCTTTTCAGCATTTCTGAAACCTGTCGGTGCGTCGCACCACTCTCTGCCCAGCACTTGCTCAAGGTTATGGTTGCATCTCTCCTGGACTTCTGTGCTGAGCCTCAGTCTCATCTTCTGAGCTCTGCCACAAAGTGCAAGCGATGTTCAACCTGGCAGAGTTCCCATGTGTCTTTGGTCATGGCCTACAAAACTATCAAAGAACTATCACTCCAGTATCTGCAGAACTTCTCAGGGGACATAAAGCTGAAAGTCCACATGTTTTGGCTTCAGTGCAGCGAAACAAAGTTCCTCTTTCCCTCACTGCTGCTGAATCAATTTAAGCGTTTAAGGAGGGCTCCACATCTCCAGACCCCTTTTCTTCCTGCGCTCTTCTTCACGTGTTACCAAAGTATTTTTCTATGCAACGTGTCACTTCTACAGCTAACCATTAAAAACAGTTGTGTCGGCTGGGAAGCCCTCTGTCTCTCGTTCCTGCGGACTTTTTTGCCCTGAGTTGTACATCATTTATAAGGAAAGCATCTGCTCTGTAATGTAAGTGCACTGTGTTTGCAGAACCAGGATTTGCTATAGTTGTGGTGGACCAGAACTGGGCCAGAAGCGAGTCATGACTCAGCACCAGTAGCTGAGCTTAGTCAGACAAAAGTAAAGATTGATGGTTGAGAAAGGCCGGGATACCGGAGAAGCAGATCCTGTTTTATGGTGGCAGTTCTTCGCAGCGCTTTACACTGAGAAGTTACCTCAGCTTCAAAATCAATACATCAGAGGGCCTTGGTCTAGCAGTCAAGACATCAAAGGGAAAGATCGGCAGAGCTTTCTGAGAAATATGAAGACAACGTTATAAAATAAATAGGATCATCAGAACTTGGTGAGAAATGAAAGAGATTCCTGAGAGACGACGCGTGTCATAGTTTCCGCTATTTATGCCGATCTCGGAGGGGAAATCCGGACCCGTCGGCAGCGGTTGGATGTTTCTGTCATTTCAACAAAGCTAATTTTTACGAGTGCTAACTGGTGCAGAAATTGTGCGACAGAAACACACATGACGCGTTTCGCTTCGGACAGACGCCGTTCTTCACACGAATGGCCCCCAAACGCCTCCAGTCATCCTGAAAAGCCGCCTGGGATGGAATGAAACTGGTCACAGGTCACAGGTGACAGGCAGCAAGAGGAGGAGGGAGGGACTAACAGGGGACCGACAGAGGGACAGAATGACATCCCTCCCCGCGTACCCACAATATAGCAAACGTCGTATTAGCGACCGTATTTCAAAACTCGGTCTAAACAGCCTGTGCCCATTGCAGCATAAAACGTGACTTTAAAAGACGTGACTGGTATATCTCTGAAACTAGCTGCTCTTCAAACATTGGAACTAGTGGAACTACAAGGAGCGTTTTGACACAAACAGAGACCGAGGAGAAACCTTCACGACTGCACAAGTACCTCAGATATACATTCCTACACAAAAAATCGCATTATGACGATGGTACACAGTCACTCCCACTGCCGGTTGTCCATATTATACACACACCCATTCCGGGAGCGACGTTCGGTGATATATCCATCGCCCTGCCTCTCACCTCCCTGCTTCTTGCCTGCTGGAGGCAGACGCTGCCCCGAACGGTCTGCGAGACGTTACACGGGGGGCCGAGGGAGGTGCGAGCCAACTGCACCGGCAAAGCCCACCTGCTGCCCAGCACTACCTGCTGCTTCTCCGTCTTTCCGGCACAGCGCCGCCCGCACGGCCGGCAAAGCCTCAGGTCTGGAACAGTTTAACTGGGGCTCGGCGTTGACAGAGGCCCTTTTCGTTCATCTGAACAGCCTTCTGAGAATTCTTGTTGTATCTTTATCTCCTCGATCAAACACAAACATTGAGACTATTGAGGGAATTGCCATGAAATATCGATCTCTGGAAGCCATGTTGCCTCACGGCAGATAAAAGGTTATTGATAAATACGTCAGGAGCAGAACTGTGATTAAACTAATTTTCCTCATACAGCTGATGTTCAAAAAGTGCACGTTCTCCCTTCTTATGTACACCAGTTCGGGGCTCAGGGCTCATCGCCTGTTTAAGGGAAAATGCTTCAACGGTCCCAAGGTGACATGAGCACACGGGAGCTGCAAGTAAAGCCGGAGTCGTCTGTTACGGCGAGAAGCAACTGGGACAATTTAGCAGGAGAGACGCGGATAACTGGGTAAAACAGCCTTCTGCGACCTCACGGAGCAGAAGTGGCGTCTCTGTTTCTTCTCCTGGCTTTTCCGCCACAGTTGTTGCTGGAACTTTCAGAGTCTGCCTAACAGGGTGGAACCCAGACGCCGAGTACCTGTTGAATATATGCCGGGACTCTGCTTGTAAACACTGTACTGTGCAGTAAAGAAATGAAGTGATTTTGCAGGACATGCAGTGAGTGTGGAGATGACATCCTATGTTGTTCTAGTTGCTTTATTATCTGGTCATTTAACTACCAGTAAACCTTCGACTTCTCGTAAACCACCCGGCTGACTGACCTCGTGAAACGGAGACCTGCTTTCTGTCCTGATATTGAGGTCTAAGTGTAAGTTATGATGCACTGAGGTCTTCATAATGTAATGTAGTTAAGTGATCTGCACATGAATTCTCCATTTTTCAGTGCAGAGCAGTGGGAACAGCTGCTTGTTTTCTCCTTTCCCGGTTTAACTCCATTCTTGTGATTTTTGGGTGCATTAAGCTATGGCAACGATAGGAAAAAAATAAGTTTTTCTACCCAGCTGCTTCCAGTTTGTTTCTGCACCGGATGTTAGACGTGTGAGCTGGAATCCCCGAGTTTACGGTTCCGTTTCTCAGGATCTAATCAACGAGAACATGTTCCTGCAGAAGGACCGCGGGTTGCTGGGTCCGGTCTAATCCACAAAGACCTTCGTACGACGTGCCGGCGCACAGCGAAGCCATTAGCCAGTTTAATATTCCAGGAGGCTTTCAGAGGCGCAACCAAACTATTGGCTGAAGGTGCTTCAACAGCCGCGTAATCCCCACAATGCCTGCGGAAAAGATGGACAAAATGACGTCAACTTTCTCCACGGTCCTGGAGGGTGAATCGCATGCGCTCTTGAGTGAGACGGCAGCACCACCAAGTCGTTTTGGAAGAGAAGAGCCGCTCGGCGAAGAACTTTCCGGACAGGCGACGAGCATATTCCTTTCTAGTCCAGCTCGGGAAAGTTATACCTGTCCCTCGAAGCACAGTCAAGCAACAGCTTCAGTCTTGGACACACAGTGAGGTTTCCAGGGATCGACACATGGAATTAAGGTTCCGGGAATAAACATTTGCATGCAGTGATAGTAACTGGTAAAGTGTAAACATGCATTTACAGAACTGTCTCAACACACAGGCGTAGAAAGAGAGAGAGCGGAACCTCTGATGTGACTCACCAAGAACACCCAAGCGATAGTTCATGGTAACCACAATGACGTTGCCATAGGCAGCCAATATGCTGGCATCAAACATGTTCCCAGTTCCCTCCATGTATGATCCGCCGTGGATGAATAGCATGACCGGCTTCTTCCTGCGGTCACGGATGTCTGTGCACACACACACACACACACACACACACACACACACACACACACACACACACACACACACACAGAGAAAATAAAAAAGAGGGCAGAAGCTGCCAGTCAAAAATCCTTTTAAACTCACACCATGAATGCAGAAAACTCAGAGCTGAGCTTCCACTGTAGGCTCAGTGTCAAGTGCTCTCATAACCAGACCCGTGTTCTCACGTAACGCCTACATGTGTACTTCGTATAATGCGGTGTGTGATTTAATGAACTGCACATGTCCTGCCTGTGATGAGGGACGTGCTGTAGATACATCAGGTGTGTGTAAGTATTCATACCCACTGGCTGGCTGGTGCCTTCTTGGTTTTTGGCTCTTTGTTGGATAAATGGCATGTAAAGCTAAATGTGGGCCATAGGATCTGAGCTCTGGGAAAGCAGGGATGGGTGAGGACACTTGGAGAAGGAAGGAAGGTGAGACGGCAGCATATGAGGGGGGAACCATGTGAAGCAGGAGGGTCAGAAAGAGGCTAAAGGATCTTCAAGGTTATTTCAAAGGATACATTAGATATTGCATATTTTTATTTGTGACCCATACACATCGGTGTGCAAATACACACGCAGAAGGACGCGCGCAGGCAACTTGTGAGTCTTGCTGCTGCTTTTCTCAGTCTCTGTTACCCCTCTCAGCAACACCCACAACAGCCATTCCATCACTCTGACTCATGCATGCCAGTTGCCATGGAGACAAGTTTCACTCACGCTAACTCTCCTCTTCACTACCTGCAAAGCTGGGGGTTACGTACTCGGCGCACACACGAGTGCGATCGCACTCGAGTCCGTGGCACACGCAGTTATCGACTCACCTACACGCGTCGAGAATTCTGCGGATAAAAACTGCAGGAAGAATATCGCTAAATATTTCGGACAAAAGCGACCGGCAGCCGAGAATACCCGCAAAGTGCCGGCACGACGAACGACGCGCACGTCCTGCCAGCTTCCCAGGAATTCCCATCTCTTTTTCCACACATCACTTTTCCCCCGACTCAACGGGCCGCCCGGGCTGCTTAGCGTTACGCGTGACGCCCGGTGCGGCAGCAAAGAAACGTATTGGCGGGAAGCGATAGCGAGTGCAGCCAGAGGTGCCTGAGACCCACCGAGTGGAACTGCAAGCAGCCACCTAACTAAGGCGGCGCTGCTGCCTCCCAACCCACACGGTCCTTCGCTGGACCAGGGAGCAACAGCTGCACGACTAAGTGCTGCTGGGGTGACGGCTGGGCGGAACGCAGCGAGGCCCACGGCGTGGATACAACCGTTAGGCCCTGGGAAAACCCAGGCCGAAGAGTGAGCGAAAAGTCCGTAAAACAGCGTAAAACTGTAGGCTATGTGTACAAGCTGCTCTGAATAACAGCAGCTGCTGAGAAGGCAGCACTGCAGAGAAAATTAATAAGAGAAGTTAATGGCACAGGAGCCCACTGGGGATCCTTTTGCAGGTGGGAGAGGAAGTCAAGCGAGTTGCGCCTGTGGTCCTGTGGGAAAGCTGCCGAGAGCCGAGATTGATGGAAGGCAGAAGAAGAACACACACCGGCGGCTGAGGCACGAAGGCCCGCTTGCGTGCGCTCGTCCCGGAATATTCCTGGAACAGTCCGCCAGCAGCTGCAGGCAGCGCCTTCTCATTTCCCTTCATCTTCCGCACAGTCTGTTTTCGGGGCTTTCTGCACTTCCGACGAAGACTATTTACTCCTTGAGATCTTAGGTTCTACGGGGTCCATTTGTTCTGCCTGTACAGACAGTTTCCACTTCAGGAGTAGAACCCTCCTCCATAAGTAAGTATTTCTTAAGATGTAATTTGAATTTTGAGTGGAAACAAAACCAACCATTTAGTGGAATCAAAAAAAGACATTTCAGCCCCGTTTAGTTGAAGGTAGGTGTCCAAAAATTACGCAGCTAATATCATTTTTACAATGTCTGCGAGTCCTCGCTCTTCTCTACCTATCAAATTATGGATTGAACCTTGGGTAGAGGCCATCAGAAGTAAAAAGGACAAAAATGGTATGAAGGTGGGAGAAGAAGACCATCCTAGTTGTCTGTATGGCGATGATGTACTCGTATACCTGTGTAACCTTGAAACATCTGTCCCAGCAGCTCTACGGGGGACATCAACCTTCAGGTAGCAAATTCAGCCTCTCCAAGTCATTCTCCAGCTACCCGAATACTTCTAATTCAAGTTTGTCTCGCTGCTCCAAACTTGTAAATGTTGCTTTCAGGAATCTTAGTCACACCTAAAATGTTACTCACCAGCTGGAGACCAGCCGTCCTCTGCGAGAAGTCATGGCTGCATAGACCTTCTCCCATTCCATCATTTGGCAGAATTAATGTGATCAGGATGAATATTCTGCCTCGCTGGCAACACCTTTTCCAAAATCTAGCCTGATGCCTTTTGAATGAAGTCTTCAAAAAATGGACAACTTGCTCTCCAGGACCAGGCAACAGAAGGAGATGGGTGGGGTTATGAGACTGTTATTGAGTTCCACAAATTACACAAATGGCGAATTGGCTCCAGCCCAGGATGGACTCTGCATGAGTTGGCGTCAAGTCAGTCTTGTAGTACCTGATGCTGTCTTCCTTTCATAAATTTCACAAAATTCCAGGTCTGACTGAGAATTCTGCTACTGTGGAACGTTCTTCTAACCTGGGGAAATGTTAAGGGACCCCTGGGGATCGCATGCGATGTATGACTTTGGTCTCTGGTTGTTCTCAACTCAGATCTTTCCCCAAATATTAGTGAAATTGGTCTGTGAAAGTGTCTAAAGTCTAAAGAGTTATTGGACATGCAATAATTATTTTCACACTTAACAGCGGTAACCTTCCAAACTAAGAATTAAATTTGTCCTACCCAGTAGAGACTTTTATAAATATCTACAATTAACTCATTTTGTTACAATATTTTATTACAGACTTTGGACAGAAATAACTACAGTGGAGAAATAATCAGTTCTTGAGGCTGTTGCCTCCTCTTTAACGCACTGGCAGCGATGTCTGCGGCGCTCTGAGGGACACGGGGAGGCGACACTTTGACATCCTTCGGTGATCGTGGCTGGTCGGCTAAACGTCAAGCTCACTGACGGAATCCAGCTTTCCCGGCGCGTCGCCGTACGACGTCCCACCTGTGTGTAAATTCTCACGCTGCCCCGGACCGTTCGGTCCCCCGACCTGGAGCTGCGATAAGATTCAAGCTAAGTGGAATGGAGTCCTTCAAAAGGCCTTTGGCATAAAGTTTGATTTCTTCTCATCAACTTCCTGCTGAACCACAGCCCAAATTCTCTTTACAGATGGTTTGAAGGAAGGAAAAGTAGTCGGTCTACGGCTGAAGTTCTTTCTGTAAATATTTGCTCCCAACCAAAAAAATTAACAGTTGATCTGCACGACAACGCAAACCTTTTCTGAAATGATGGGACCCCTCCCTGGCAGTCTTTCTGGTCATGTGTGCGATGGCCCAGCGTCCTTCCCTCTTTGTTGCCGTGACCTAATGTTGCTCAGAAATGTCATTAAATAAAAGAAACTCCTCCTGGGGCCACGTGGGTCAGTCCTGCCTGGATCTCGTACGATAAACCCCGTTACTTCTGACGGCTCTTGCTAAACCTTCAGTCACAAGTGCAAAGTAGAGGGGAGCGAGGACTCTCAAAACTTTTTTAACGGTATTACGAATGTCGTTTTTTTCCTTTTATCCCTTTTGGCGGGATCCTCTGTTGCCGTGCCCTGCAATTTCAGCCTCGGCTCTCCTTTTGCCCTCTCACACTTCACCATAAAAAAGGACCGTAAAGCTGAGAAGAAGTAGACGCTGCGGAAAATGAGACCTGTGATACGGCCCCGACTTACTTCTTCGTTCTTAGCAGAGCCTAAGCTATCAGCTGCATTTCAGTCCATCATGAAGTAGAAAGCAAGATGTGACCGTGATGCTGGTCCTCCCTGTAACCACCCAGCCCATCGCTGTCATGTCACTAACTTGACCATCGAGGACACAAATCACAGCCGCGTCCTTCTCTAAACCGAACATTCAACCAGCTAAATAGACGCACTTTAGATTACGGTGCCGTACATCCCAGATGAGGCTCACAGCACCATGGCGGGGGGGGGGGGGGG
>UFQX01001244.1:7304-38864 GCA_900497675.1 Arapaima gigas | reverse complement strand
GGGGGGGGGGGGGGGGGGGGGGGGTCACACGTGCAAAATCTTCGCAAACGACTGAGAATAAATAACTGAACCGTGTAGTTTTCTATAAAACGTGCGTTTCAGTGAATGACACAAAAACAGATCCTGTCAGTGAATGACAGTCGAGAAAAAGTAAGATTTTTCCCTGTTGCACTATATTACATATCAGATTATTCTACAAAATATGCCGTATAGTATAGCGATTCCTCCTCCTGCAGATGTAACACACTCCTTTGTACTTGGAAATCTCGACGCTCTTGTATTTTGTAACTGTTCCAGGAAGGAACACCATCAGGCCGCTGTCTCCTGCATCTGAGATCAACAGCTCTTTACGCACATATACAGAAGCAAGGCATGATGGGAGAGCCTCGGCGCTGTAGCACTCGCAGGGAGCGACGTCATTTCCCGTAACCCTACGTCTGCGTGACGCCAGTCACAGCTTAGCGCCTGGGGGGGGTTATCGTGTTTCAATAATCATGATATTTGGTTGACCCCCAATACGGCTCTTGTTGCGCTCGGTGTCTTCTGTGTGTTTTTATGTTCAGGCGACAACTAAGGGCCTGAATAAAATAAAAGGTGTGTGTGAGGAGAAAGTGGGTAAAACTGCTGGGTGGTTTGACGTGAAATTCAAGTCGGCCGTTGGTTATGGTGGGGAAACGTCTGCAAATTGACTAAGTGAGCGTGTATTTAAATATGTAACATCAGCACACACTTCATTTAGTCAATAAAGTCAATAAAGACAGAAGAAAAAGTTCAAACGTGCTGCTAGAATACCTTCGTCTCTGGGTCTGTTCATCGAAGACTCGTCATGTCTTCTCATAAGGGGACCTAAGGGTTGAGAAGAGGGGGGGGGGGAGAATTTTCAGGAAGATTACGGTGGCAAAAAGCTAAATAAAGAGAAGGAAATAATAGAAGGTGGCAACGTCCATTTGAAAATAAAACAACGCTTTCAAAAGGGAAGAAGAAACAGCACACCGAGGGAGAAAATGCTTTAGACATAGAGATGATTAATGAGCAAGACAGACTTCAGAATCAGTCATTTTGTAACCTCTCAGTCCCAAAGAGAAGTTCTGCTCATTTTGTCTTCTTCTCCTCACCCAACTTGCACTCCCCCATTTTCCGGCATATTCAACATTTCAAGAAGAAAGGAGTAGAAATCAATCAAAACAAAGAATGATTCTCTGCGCTTCGTGGAAGAGATCAGAACTGGCAGCGGTTTGCCCTTGTCCAGCCTTTCCCCTGTACCTGGTGAGCGTTTCTTTGTTCCCTGCAGACAATATTATTTTCAGGGCAGGAGAACAAACACGTTGCCTCTGTGCCTTTTAAAGATCACGCAGAGTAAACCCACAGTCGTCCTTACAGCCGACTCGGCGGCAGAAAGTCACCTCTTTGTTCGGCGCCGTCTTCAAAGATGAATGACAATCACACAAATCCATAACTGCTGTCACTTTTCAAGGACTGCAGAACACAAAGGCGCAGCGCTGGTGTAGATGCACGGCAGTAAATAAGGTCCAGCAGATACCTGACACCTGCACCAATTGACAGGGAAACAGGTGCACCTGCCGGGGCGAAGGGGATCGGCGCTGAAAGTCAGCGTGGCTCAGCGAGAGCCTCGGCGCACTTTTGATGATCCCACCTCCGTTAAGGTGCCACCCTTCAGGCTCATCACAGGGCTGACGCCAGGCTGGTGGCATGAGGAGCAGACAGGACGGCCCGCTGTTTATCGACCCCCGACCTGCTGCAGGGCTGCGTGGGTCACGACTGCATGCGACCGAGTATGAAACATCGGCCCTTTATAAGGACGCCGTCTGGGGGGCGGAAGGGTTGGGTGCGGTACAGATTGAGGACCTGGACCACTAAACGCTGTATTGCTGGTTCCTAGTCCTAGGAAGGATCCTGGTGGCGTAGCTATAAGCACTTAACCTGAATTGCTTCCATAAATCTCTAGCTGCCTGCATAAATGGATAACGAATAAAACTCGAAGCTTTGTAAGCTATGCTTTCAGTAAATGTGTCTACTAAGCAATAAATAATGCAACATAATGTGTTGTAATGACTAGAGTGACGAACTCCAGGATGGGGCCAAGGTGAGGCGGGCATTAGCAGCACGCATGTGGACGGTAGCGGGGCCGATCCGGCCTCTTCTCTGCGTGACCGTAATGTACACTTTGACTGGAACACGAAACCTGTGTTTCCATGACTACGAGCAAAGGCACTGTAAAGCCAGGGAAAATCGATGCTAACTGCATTTACATTGCTGTACTGCCTGTCTGCAGAGCGCCAATGAGATTGGCTTAACCTTCCCAGGAGACGGTGCGGGAGGCAGGAAGGAGACACTTGGACCAACAGTAAATGGAGGCAGAGCACCATTAGGGGCGTCCGTATCACCACTCAGTCGCTGCTGGGAGGCACTTTAGAACCACGTTCGCAGCCTTAACGCAGTTAGCGTCCACTTTACCACTTTACACATGACCCTCTGATGCCATGGAAGTTTGGTTACCTAACCAGCTGGGCTAGAGATCTGCGACTACAGTTAAAAGCCCACCAGGTCTGAGGGTAGACCTGAAGGATGTTTGCGAACCTTGAACACCAGAGCGCTGCTCCCTGCCTTCGAGCAGGAGAACCAACACTCGCCTCTCTTTGCTCAAATAACCCTAAACGCAGCCCCACACGACCATTTTTACTCCATTACTCGTCTGTCACTTATGCCTGACGGCCGTGCAGAGGCTATTGGAAACGGCTCGGTTTGGCAGGGTGGGATGAGGCCGTGAACGGCGCTCGTCGTGACGTACGTTTCCACGGCGACGAAAAACACCCGAGAACCGCACGAGTTCACTAAGTTTCTCCAAGAAAGTTTAGCGAAACACTTAAAACTAGATGAAACATAGATAAGACAGAAGACGTTTTGCCGTGTTTTGCGGAGAGAAGCGATAATGAAGAATTCACTTTGACAATAATCAGAACTGTTCCTCACCAGGTGCTCCTCCTCCACCTGATGCCCGGCGCAGCTCCTGGCTTCCGGCGCTTCGCTGCCAACGCTGCGCAAAGAGCCCGGCAACCTGCCCCCTTTCGCAGCCGTCGGCTCACAAACGGGACTTTTAACGCGCGGCCGTGGCAGAAAACAGCAGCAGCAAAGAGCCGAGACAACGGTCACCGCAGCAAGCCTCACTTTATAGTCACGCGACACCACAAGCCAATTATCGCCCCCGACGTCTTGGTGGTCGTTCACCCCCAACTCACCCGTCCCCGCGTTCCGTTCTCGCCTGTAAGTGCCGTACACACTTCGGGACTGTGTCATTTTTGGACCACGTCCACCCAGTGCTCACTTTAGGGACACTCGTGTCTTTAAAGTCATGGTTTGGACCAAACCTGTGGACGCACTGCTAATATCAGAGTTTCTGCTGGCAGCGCAGCTGGAGCACATTCACTGTTTAAAGGTGTGGCTGATGATTCCCGTCCTCCCATCAGTCCAGGAAATACGGTCATCTCACCTCAAGCTAGCAGCCCAGGAGGGGCCTTGGCTCAGCTCGTGTCATTTCGGTTTTCCCTCAGTTTCTCCTCTCCTCTGCTGTCTATATCCAGGTTTCTGCACCAGGCGGCATCGACAAATACAACTCAGTACAACATTCGCGTCTGTCCTGGTGCACAGAAGACACGTGACCTGTCAGAAGGTGAAACTCTCGCTGAACGACGCTGATGGGCAGCGCAGAACTGGCTGAGTGCAGAGGTGTTCGCTCTGGCTGCCGAACCTGCTTCAGCAGGGGGGTAAAACACAGTACCCGTGCGGAAGGCCGGTTTTTACTTCAGCCAACTACACGGCGAAATGCACAAGTCTTGCATAATTACCTTCACCACGGGGGTCAGCAACCATTATGTTCACGGACTGCAAAGATTTGAAAGATGTTTTTCTTCTTTTTTGGTTCATTTCCTGAACGGTGTCACATTTTTACAGGCAAGTCGAGTGAAATGTGGAAATTGACATTTTTACACTTAATAATCTCGTTGCCGTGATCCCCTCCGTCATTCCTAACAGCGTCCTGTTACTATTGCGACAGACGCAGTTCATCACTGCTGCTCGAGAGTAAATCCAGACCAGACCACCCTGTGGAATGAACGGCAGGAACAGAGGGGTTCAGAGAGAAGCGGAAGGACAGCTGGGGGAACGGAGTGCGGAAAAGACAGCGACGCCAAAAAAGGAATTTTTCTGGTACCAGTGAAGCTGTTAAAAGTGCGAGTAACAGAGCGCTGAGTAGAATGTAGCGGAGATGGTGGCAGACGGGGGAGAGAGGGCCGAGTCCAGGTTGGTTCACGGTGTAAACTGGTGGAACCCTCTGTCGGAAGCTCTGCCGAAGCCCCCCTGTGTGATGTCAACATTACTCAGATCTGCACCACATTGCCAGCGTCAGACTGGGGCGAATGTGTACTGTCTCTTGACCGGTGGTCTCTCCTTGTTGTTGTGAAGCACATCTCTCCTGCCTCATGTTTTCTTTCCTCTTTTGTCATCCAAAGCCGACTCCCCCCCGGGGATGTTAACGTAGTTAAGTGTCAGATTCGCTGTTCGGAAAATGATTACCACTGTGCAACCATTACATGTGCTATACCAACAGATGCTTGAGTCAGAGATCACATAAAGTAGCTAATTTAATGATGTCATTACACTGCATAACCACATGCGGTATTATCTCTTCTCCCTAATGAGGCAATTCAGGTTTAAGAACATCACTCAAGGGCAACGCAGTACCGAGTATTTGTTTATCAGCTCACTCTCTGATTCCCGCTTCCTACATCTACCTGACACACCTGCACTCCCAAGGCCTCACCTGTAAACAGTGTTGTGAACATGCTCCTTGTGACCACCAGTCAGAGTCCTGACACAGACACTCCTCCCTACATCCCACACTGTACACATGGAGCATCACCTCTCCTCTCCCCACATGGAGCATCACCTCACTTTGCCCCACATGGAGCACCACCTCTCCTCTCCCCACATGGAGCATCACCTCACTTTGCCCCACATGGAGCACCACCTCACCTCTCCCCACATGGAGCACCATCCCTCCTCTCCCCACATGGAGCATCACCTCACTTTACCCCACATGGAGCACCACCTCTCCTCTCCCCACATGGAGCACCACCTCACTTTGCCCCACACGGAGCATCACCTCACTTTGCCCCACATGGAGCACCACCTCACTCATTCACCTCACCACTCACACACTTATATGTGCCTGGATCTCCGGAACCTTGAATATTTCCTCACTGCTGACTGACATCTCTTGAACAGTCACCGTGTTTCTGAGGCTGTTGGATGTGAACACAGTGCAGCGAAGAGACCAAGTGGAGATGCTTATTGTCTGTGATACTTTGCAGTCACCTTGTGCAGTTCCTTCTGCCAGACACATGTATTAATACAGCACATTGATTATAGCGGCATGCAATTTTAAACAGGTCTTCCTGAAGAGCACGATCCCAAAACTACACAGGCTCAGCACTAAGCACCATCCATGGGTTGTGTCTGTGAGCTGTGTCCCTGAACACGAGCACAAGATTCACAGCTTTCTGCAGCCAGCAGAAATCCGTCTGCACGAGGAACATGGGCTGAAAATAAAGCAGCGGAAAGTAAGCGCTAAAGCAGGTGTCAGATTCAGCAAGTCCTGTTCCATGTTCTCCTCGGGCTGTTACTTGGATGAGTTAGTTAGGTGCATCACACATTATCAAATCTCTGGATCTCCTTTTCCAGACAGACGTACGAAACAGGTTCCAGCTCACATGTCTGAAAAACTCGATGGACAATGTACTGTATCTACAAGCTGAAGCACACAGGTGACATCAGAGAGGTGCAGAAACACCAGGTCTTCTCCCCACATAAAAGGTGAAGGTAACAGAATGGACTCACCGTCCTCTGTGGGCACATAGATGTTTAGGTAGAGACAGTCCTCGCTCTGGTTCTGAATGTAACTCGCCACAACGTCCAAGTTGTCCGTGAACCAGACGGGCAGCATGATCTCGGGCAGAACGCCGTGGATGTTTTGGGGGCAGACAGGGGCAAAGTGAGTGGCGTTGCGCACCTCCTGCCACGAGCCTGGCGCCTCCGGGGGCTGAAAACGGCGCTCCCCCGTGGGTGGGGCGGCGTAGGGCACCCCGAGGTACTGCTCCACGGGGCCCAAGATCTCATTGTTCAGCTCCTTCCGTACGCCCCGGAGCTTCCCGTAGTTGGTGGCCACGATGGGGTTTTTACTGCCGCTCAAGTCTGCCTTTTGGCCTGCGGTCAGCAGCAGGCAGAGGGCCTGTCCTGCCAGCCACACCAGGCACACGTCCGACCGCCGACGTGGCCGGGACCTCGGGGGGGCCCTGCCCTGCAGCCACTTCAGTGCCAGCAAGGAACGCATGCTGACTCTGCTCCTCTTATTCCACTTTAGTTGTTCTTCCAAACAAACCGAACTCAAACAAGAAAGAGAATAGCGAGACAAAAGTACAAATCAAAACAAAGATGTTTTTGCGCCAAAGAACAGCAGTTCCACAGAAGCCACCGGAGTGCAGGGGGAACAGGACAGGAGAGGGGAGCAAAGCGGCAACAGCAGGTTGTTGGGACTAATGCATCTCCCTTGGTGAGATGTTCAGTTTAGTCGGAAGGGTGCAGGACGGAGCAGACCCCCTGCGGGTCCCCTGACACACCGCATCCTCCTGCATGGTCCGTGGGAGGTCTTAGCTGCTCGGCACCTACAAAGAGATGAGGAGAGATGTCAAAGACCTGCTTTGTTTTACTGTTTTTGCTATTGAGTACTTACTGAGAAAGAGCTGACGTTTAAAAAACCTGGTTTCTGAGAAACTGCAGGAAAAGGTGTGTAAAGGTGGCTAAATGGTTAACATGAGCAACTGAAAAAACTGTGGTTGGTATAGAAGGTGAAGACATGGACCGATATCCTGCAGACTGAGAGTTCAAGTCTCACTCCCCACTACTACCGCAGTAAAAGTGAGCCAAGGTACAGCATTTACACCGTTTTACTTCAGTAGAAAGTGTCCTCCAAGTGGGTGTTTCAGAGACAGGCAGACTGGGAGGGGTTTAAAGGAGAAGGAAGCCAGCCAAAGTTCTTTTAACACTCACAGATGAACAACATACATATATACTCCATATATACTGCATGTACACCCCACACACACACACCGCCATCCTGTGAGGGACATACAGAAACCAGATGCTTGGAGATATCAAGCAAGTACAGAACATGTAGTGTAATGTGTGTCAGAACCGGTGGGACGGGTCTCAGTCTTGCTCCGGTCCTGTGCCGGTCCCTGTTCTCGGCTCTGTCCCGAGAGGCCGGCGGAGTCGGGCGTCACTCAGAATCCCACGTCGCCGTGACTGGTTGACGAAGAAGCTCCTCCTCCTGGAACTCAGCAGTGGAGCTCAGGCACTAGAACCTGGTCTGTAACCCAAACTGGCACTGGATCTTCAGTGAAAAGCTGAGCCGTCTCACTTGTTCAAATGACACCGCATATCAGAATTCCCGACTTTACAAAGGAAAAACCTAAAAAATTTCAAGATTATAATTCCATGGGGAAACGAAGCGGGCCGTGTTCCTGGTGGGGGGTGAGAGGACTGGGGTCATCTGCAGGTGGGTGGGTTCCCACAGCAGACAGTCTTCTCCAAATGTACTGTCGCCCAGTGAAACCTCAAGAAGAGCAGACACTTGTGAAGAGGTTTGACCCGTGTTCATGTGGCTCTAGCGTTTCCAGGAGATCACTGGTCACAAGTAAACTGAAGATCTGAGAAAAAAACTGGGGAAAAGGATGACTCTCATGGAAAAAGATGTCAGCGGAGGCGAATCGTGGATCCCGTTCCTGTCTCCGGGGGCAGATAGCATATAATACTTCTAATGGACTGAATCGCAAGTGTGGACTTTGCAGTGATGAATATTTTCCAGTACAACAGGAGGGAGGATCACGTACGAGGGCCACGGTGAGTTTATGTTGTACCTTCATCTGGTCCTGGCGGGGTTATCTCTCGTAGCCACTGTGTCGTCACGCTGAACGCAAACAGACTCCATCTCTGCGCGGCGGTCAGCATGACAGAGATTTAACTCGCTTTTGGCATTTTTAATACGGTACGTGATCCTGTAATACCTGGCAGTCTGGATCGTGGCCTTTGCACATCTCTTTATGTCCGACAGCCTCGGAGAGAACGGCGACTTATAAAAATTGTGGGAAATGAGCAACTTTTATACCCTGCTTGTAGCGCCTCGCTTTGTCGCCCTTCAAACACCTCAGGCTGTCGGACACGAGACGCTGTAGCAGATAAATATTTATCATATGAAAGTTTGCCAGTGGGCTGAAAGCAAATTTGCTGAATAAGCACTCGTCTGAGACAGACGGGGGCCTTTTCCTTGCTACTAGACCGGGGGTCTTCCACAGTGAGTTATCTCTTCATAGAACCCGGGGAGACCTGGGTCTCAATACCTCAGTTTCAATCTTGGGCCAGTAAAGTGAATGAAAAGCCAATTTTTATAAAAGCACAGCCATTCTGCCTCACTTGTATCTGCTGAAATCATCCACCAGGGCTGTAAATGTGATTCCATTCAGCTACAAGTGATCTCCAGACATGAATTCGGTGGTTAACGCTGGACGCAGAAACAGGCAGGCAGGCCTGACGTTGCTTGCCAGCAGCTGTGATTCCCTGAATAAGTGGAAAGCAGAGCAGAAGCTCCTATGATGTGCTGTAGGGGGTCTTGGCTTCATCCTTCCATTCCTTTGGGAAAGAGGCGCCCACATCTGAGAGCTTCTTCCACTGGGAGGTCCATCCCTCAGAAGATCTTAGGGGCACAACCGCGTCATGAGCGGTGACCCGCTCCATCCACCTGGATCCGCTAGTTACCAACGATTCACCGAACAGAATCGGCACCGAAAACAACAGAAGTGTTTAAACACGTGCTGCTCGTTCGCCGGGGGTGCGAGTCGTGGTCACAAAGGAGGCCACCTGCCGCCGTTTATCCATCTGCAGAGAAGTTGCTGCCCTCACGGAAAAGCAACAAAAATATTCACAGACGGGAAGGGAGGATAAAGAAGACGAGAAAGATTGTGGAATGATGCGACAGGCGCACGCGCGCGCGCGCACACACACACACACACACACACACCAAAATGTTCACAGAATCTCTCTGACTGCCTCCAGTGTCGTCTTCATTGTTGTTCACGTCTAGCAGCTTCTCGGCAGCGACTGAAAAGCAAATATGCACAGCAGTCTTACAGATATATTTGCGCAACTGCAATCCTGTCATTGTTTGAGGCAGGAGAGGGCAGAACCGTGTGACAATACAGGCGACACGTTGAAAACATGCAGGTAATATTCAAAAGTGCTAAAGAATCAGATGCCTTTTCTCTTACAATGGGAAAGTTATGTGTGTGTCGTGGTTGGAAGGTTTGAATCACTTGCGAGTAATCTGGACCAATAAGGTGCTCATTTACGCAAGTTTCTGTCACAGTGTTTGCTTGTGTGTGTAGGTGTGTGTGTTTGGCACAGAGACTGCGTGGGTGCGCCATGTTTCCCTAACCTTGCGAGAACTTTTCATAGTAAGCTTGCAGGAACATTCGGGAAGGAAGTGTCTTTGAGGACAGCTCAAAAAGTGCCTTCAGATGGTTTCACGTGTTGTGCTTTGAGGTCCTTGCGTTAAACACAAGTAGGTGTGAAGATCGTGGGGCTTCAGCGGCTTCGTTTCCCTTAACGCGGCGCAGCTAGTCTGTCGGTCTATGAAACTCCGTTTGTTTGTTTGTTTGTTTGTTTGATCTTTACGTGCGGCTTTGATTTGATATTTGTCACCCTAAGTGAGGTTTTTGCATAGTCAAGTTCATTAAACTCCAAAAAAGGCTGTTTGCTATTTTGAAAATTTGAAATTCGGTCTCTGACAAGGATGAGTGAGGTGGGAGCGATGATGTCACCACGGCGCGTAGTAACATGGCACGCAGAATCAAAGTATGCGAGGCTGACGGATTTTCTCGCTCCTCACCCACCCACACACCCACACGCAGTAAACTCAGAAGTTGAAATGACTGAACAAAGCTTTCTCGTATATGGTTTGTTACTGTGTGCGAGTGATTTTGCTGAAATGTGTTCCGTATGTTCCCCCTGCCAGCTGACTGTGACCGGCACAGGTGTCACTCTCTGTAGGATTCGCCTGCCTGACAGCACCAACAATGCCGATGTACTGAATGCAACCACTTTAATGGTAAAGTGGCCTGGCGATGGCGTAATGTTATTGTTATTTCCCCCTCCTGCAGGATATAAGAGAAAAGGTGAAAAGAGGGAGCGCAGCGCAGCGTGCGATAGCGTACTGCGCCGGCTCGGGCCGCGCCGGGCTGCTCGAGGGGAAGGGAACGACAACGTTCCGAAAACAACCCATGGCTTTCCTATTAATACCATCATTAGAGCCAAGACCAGCTGCAAAAAAAAACCTTTGCTTTTCATCTCAAGAAGACGAGGAGTCAGAAAATGTGTTTTTGTCACTCACAGCCACAAAGTGACTCATCGCGCCACGCTTTTGAAGCATCCGGTCATATGATAAGGTGATGTCAAATCCTCATTGATCCGGCAGGACAAGTCTGAGGTGTCAAGCCTGACTTATCCAAAGGACGAGGAGAACCTTTTGTCACAGGAAGGATAAGCACAGGTTGGGCCAACAGAGGCTTCAGACAACCACACGCAGGAGAGTTCCAGCTCTTGGCCTAAGGTTTGGGTGGCTAAGGTGGATGGCTAAGTTCTGATATTGGATTCATATTTTGTGAAAGCTTCCCAGCTCTCTATCCCCAGAAAGATCATGGCAGTCAGCATCTCCGCAGGACCTGGACAGTGACAACGGGGTGAAATGAGAGCGACTGCTGCATCTGCCCTCTGGAGACGCCCAGAGGGACTCACACTCCGATGCGATCGTCTCTGAGGGCTTCAAAGCCAAATGGCGCCCAGGCCTCCTTCGTGGACACACCACTCACGAAAACGTCAGTCCGTCAGAGCCGCAATGTTCCAAGGCAAAGGAAACAACAGTGTGACAGTGACGGTGACGGTGTCAGCTTCGGCATCGGCAGCCAGCTAGCAGTCTGAGCCGGTTGTGTGGGGACGTCCGGGGGTCTTTTTCCTCACGATAGTACAGCGGGTTTTCCTCTGCAGGAAGGCAGGTCTCCTTCTGACTTAACAGGTTTCTCCCTGCAAACGACCAGGCATCTCCCAGGATAATACAGCGATTTCTCCTCTGAAACTCAGCACGTCCCTGCTTGCCCCGTGTGGCTCTCTGTGCTCTTTCTTGTCGCGTTCAGAACCATCCTCTCTTGCTTAAATCCGCATTTGTTTTATTGGCATTAAAAACGATATTGAGTTCCTTTCCAAGGAAAATGACTGCAGTATAAATCAGATGTTCACGTAAATCGCAGTACATGAAACAATAAAGGCCAAAGATGGAGTAAATGGTAGAGGAGACCACAGAACGAGCTGAACTTGTACAGCAGCCCTGTGGCTCTGCCAGATGTTGACCGCACTTTTCCCGATGTCCCCGAACACAGGGGCACGTCTAAAAGTAGCGGAATTGAGGTCCCATGGTGAACACACACTCTTTCCTCCCGGTACCCTTCATATTTAGTTAAAAGCCAGTGGATTTGTCCCCACCTACTGACAGTCTTGTCATACCTTCTGTCATTCCTATATCCTTCGCTGAACCGAAAGGAAAATAAAGGTTTGCAGCATCTCACTCCTTTCCTTCCCATCCCCCTTGTCTGACATTAACATTTCCTCTGTGTCCGTGACGGCTCCTGTTCCTGTCCCCATCGTCCTACCTCCAGGTCTCAACTGCGACGTCTCACCTCTACAAGTGGACAGGAGAAGGGAGGCAACAAACTGGGACGCGGCAGCAGGAGAAGTGAGGAAGAAGCGCGAAACAAATGAGAAGGAAGCAACACGGATGGGAGGTTCGAGAAAAAGCAGGTGAGAACGGATGTCGGATTTGCAGTCGCCTTCGCCAACAGACAGCTGTGTTCACGCTCTGGCATTTACTATTCTATCAGCAGAACGGAATGTCGGAAGCTGAAGGAAGGATCTGCGCATCTAGGCCAAAGGAGAAGACCGAATTGGCCAAAGTGTTTCCAGCAGAAGTCGCATCGCTCGTCTGCCCACCTGACAGGCGCGCGCACACACCACGTCCATCAGAAGGGGGCGAGTGAGAGATGTGGGGGTAGAACCACTACGCCAAAGTTAGAGGAGCAGTGGAATAGAAAGCTGAGAAAGCAAAGACAGGAGATGCATTCAGCTGGAGGCCGAAACGCCTTCAGCCTCTGTGCTGCGCTCGCTTCCCCGCACTCACACGCACACACACACACACACACACACACACACACACACACCGCCCGCGGTGACGGCGGCAGATTCAGATCTCAACGCATTCCTGACTCCCGAACCAGCCCAGTGCATCCTGGGAAGTATTTAGTACACAGGACAAAGCACTTCTAGGAACAGTTACTATGCAGCACCCAGGTTAATGTGAACGAGTAACTGCCGCGTAACCCCGAACACAGCGCCGAGAAGCGTCACGCCGTGACACCCTATTCTTCCTTGAGAGTGATTACTTTGTAACACTCAGGCACTTGGAACTAATTGCAACGTAACACCATATCGATCGGTGGGAGTAATTACTGCGTAACGCGCTGTTCATTAACAGCGTAACACCCAGGGCGACGCTGGGAATAACTCGAATAATCTTCGTGAATCGTTGCGACACCCCGGCGTGTAGATGAACGCAGGACAGTAAGAAGCCGGTTAAAGGAAGAAATACTCATTCAGCGCGAAACAATAAGCAGCACCCAGTGTGGTAGCAAGTGAAATAAGAATTCGAAGCGAGCAAAGATCAACAAGATGTGGCTGTGTTATGCAAACGGTGCGTTGCTACGCAGGTGGGGTCTGATGTCAGGCCAACAAGCAGATTACACACCTCTCCCCTTCTGCGAAACACTCTAATGCCGAACAAAATATCATTCGAAATGAAAACAGGCCCGTCTGAGTCCTTGTTCACCCAGGGGTAAGAATACATTGTTCAAACCGCTATTTAAATAGCGGCTTCTGCGATGCTGATGAGACGGCAGAGTCTGCATCCACTGGTTGCCGTGGAAACACAGGTGGTTGATTTCTCAGCTTCCTGTCAGGCACTGAACCCTCCAGTTCCATTTCATGCAAACTGTATGAAACAGAGTTGAGTTTTCGCAGGGAACCAAGTCAGAATTTTCACATCTTACCTGCAGGTACAGACGTGTTACATCACCTTACGTTGGACACGGCAAATCCCCGCTTAAACGGGTACCTAACAGAGGGCACGCCCGAGGCCATCTGCGTGTTTGTGAGAGTGCTTCCACGACAGTTATGGCCAATATAGGACACAGATACACAAACCCTCTTCTTGTTGCCCAGTTACTTCAGTTTCCCGTGAAACGCTGCTGACTAACAGGGTCCTGAACCACGTGCACAAAATAACGCTGAGAATATCTGGATGTTAGTGCTGTGCGCTGGGAGAGAACGGCAGTCCTGGCTATCGATAACTTCACCGGTTAACGTTAGAACACGCGACTGCTGTCGTGTGAGTCTGGATTTTTCCAGATGTGCTGAACAAACAAACTCAAAACCTTTTTTCAAAATTCGCACCTGAGGCTGTGGGGTAGCCGGCCTAGAGGCAGGTCTCCGGGGCAGTGGGGGGGGGGGGGGGGGGGGGGGGNGGGGGGGGGGGGGGGGGGGGGGGGGGGGGGGGGGGGGGGGGGGGGGGGGGGGGGGGGGGGGGGGGGGGGGGGGGGGGGGGGGGGGGGGTTGATTCTGCCCCCGGCTCTGTCTCTACCCCGCGGTCCTGTGGCTCCCCGCGAGCTCCTCTGGTTCCCAAAACCCACAGCCTTTGCAACTTGGGCCCAGCATCCCACACGAGTCGCATCTTTCATCGCGTGTTTCCGCAAGACGGAACAGAAGAAGGCGAACGGCTGGACGACACGCAAAACGTCAATATCGCTTGTGTTGCTTTGATGCTAAAGCATAGTTATAATTTATTTAGGTGACCCTTCTCTCAAACGCGGCGTACAGTGTGGGCTTTGTATACCACCTTATTCGCAAACATTAATCCATTTATACTGTGATTTTTACTGGTGAAATTCAGGGCCGGCGAGCTGCTCAAGGGTAGAATAGCAGGAATTCCTGCTGCCCCGTGACAAAAATATGCGAGCAGCTAAGAAGACATCTACCCCTGCCTGCGACGAAGGTGCTCTGTTCCAGTGCAACATCCACCTACAACGTAAAATAACTGCTCTGGCAGCAAAAAGTGTCCAAGGATTTTCAACCTGACCTGACTGCCAATGAGTAACTATATCAGTGGACTGCAGGGCGTTCAGCGATGCTCCTGTGCTGAAACAAACCTCCTCGCGACACTTTTTTACATCCCCTGCAACATCTCCTGGTTGAATGACTTTCCAGCAAGAGAAACACCTACTCATCTATTCCACGAACACGACACGCGAAGCAGGGTTCGACCCAGAGCCCGATTCTCAGGGAACGTGAGCCAGTCTTCCCCTTAAACAGGAGTTCGGCACGCGTACCTGCCCAGTCCTCTCCCACACGGCCCAGAGGATTCTGCACCGTGAGCATCACCACGAGGGCAACTCGGCCTGCTGGTTTATCAGAGCCGCTGCATCGACACGCGAGTGGCGCCGCTGTGTTTTTCAGCATTTTCTCAACCTCCGGTTTGAGGTCCGTCTGTCAGCTTTTAATGACTGAAAGGAACAAACTTGTGTCTTCACAACTGAACATCAACAACTACATATAAGATCAAAAAGCAGAAGTCCTACAACCACAGCATTAAAATCTAATTGTTTAAAGTTGCAGTAAGTTGAGTGAGTGTAATTCATTCATGGTGCTGCGGTCCTTGGTGGTGCCCTGCCGAGCTGCCCGGAGACTCCATTCTCACAAACGCCTGTGAACCACCACAGCCAGGCTTGTTTTGCAGTGTCTGCAAGGTCTGGAAATAAGGTTTAACGTGGGCTCATGACACGGATGTTGGGTGCGCTGACAAGGCCGCCCAAGAGCACGACTACAACTCAGCCAATAAATTTGCCTCATTATTTGCGCAAGTCGTCCCGTCGGACTGTCTGCTTGTCTGAGTCCGTTCGCCTGTCAGTCCTGTCAGCGCGTGCGTGTGTGTGTGTGTGTGTGTGTGTGTGTGTGTGCGTGTGTGCGTGTGTGCGCGTGTGTGTGTGTGTGTGTGTGTGTGTGTGTCCCACTGGGATGCTCCTGTGTGGCCACTGAGGTTGCAGTCAGTGAAAACCAATCCTTCTTTGCTGGACTGTGGTTCAGCCTGGCTGTAAACTTTGTGTCCAAACAGATGAATAATTAAAGGCTGTATAAAAAAATCTGCATTTCTTTGTTTCCAGGGTGGCACATCATATTGGGGGGGGTGTGGTGGGAATGACCAGCAGCACTTGTTCAAAAGGTTCTACTGTCCACAACAGGGAAACCAACCTGCTGACTCCACTGAACCAAACAGCTTCTTTCACCTCAACACCTGAGCATAGAACCTCTCGTAAGTCCACACGGGGGGGGGCAGCAATTATGGGAGGCTGTCTGTGTGTGTGTGTGTGTGTGTGTGTGTTTGGGGTGGATGGCTTACTTTTGACCCAAAACAGAACCCATATTTCTTTCTTTGTTTTTGCCAGTTCTGCCCATGTTGCAAAAATTCTGATCGCACCTTGGGAATAAAGACCCCCCCCCCCCCCCCNGCCCGTTTCGCCCCTTTTTCAAAAATTTTGTTCCCCCCTTGGGAAAAAAACCCCCCCCCCCCCCCAAAGTACTAGTGATCAACAGACTCATTTGCACCAATTCACAGGGAAAGGTGCAGATATAAGCCTAAACCCCCAACACACACAAACACCCTTCCTAACACTTGGTGGACCACAGACAGAACCGTGAGCAGCTGATGAAGACTCACCCCACTTTTCAGCTCATCACAGTCATGTAAACTGTTTCTGGGTTATGGAGGAATATAAATAATGGTATTAATTCTTCCCCCACAGTGAAAGAGCAGAGCTACTCTTCGCTGTCCTTGCAATTTACAAAATTGTATTTGCACATCATGAAAGACTTCATTCAAATACGCACAATGTTATCCGAATAAACCGTAATGCAAGCGGGAAATTGAGAGCGTCGCAGAAACGGCAGGTTTGCAGCCCGACCGGGGAACCGAAGCGTGTGACACGTACCTGCAGTCCAAAGCAACGTGGGAGCCGCGGCTGCGACTGGAAGGCGGAAGAGGGCTGCAGCTGTAAGCCACGACAGGCGTGCAGAATGTGAAACGGGAGGACATCTACTCGCCGAGAAGTGCGGAATAAAGTCGCCTTTTCCCGCCGATACAGCCGGCTCAGCGAGCAAGACCGGACTGACAAAGGGCTCAGCTGCTCAAATGCCCCCTGCGAATACGTACGGGGCAATACTTTGAGGCACGGAAAGGCTGGGAGGAGTTCATACTGAGGCTGGAAGCAGAGCGAAGATGATCTTCGGCTCCTCTCGGACTCACGGCATTTGCACGGCTGTCCTCTCGCTCCCTTTGCAGTTTAAAGTTTAAACAGAGGGTAACAGCTGGCTGTGGACGCTGGGGTGGCGATGAGGGACACGTGGATTTGTGCCACATCATTCATCTACCTGACCTGAGTGATGTGCGCCAGCAGACCACACATCCCGCACATCACAGATCTTGCTGACGCTGCTGAACAGCCGCCGGGCAGCTCAGGTGAGGCGTGGCAATTAAGCGCGTTGGCCTGAGATCAAGTGGTTCTGGGTTCCACTTGGACGCCGAAACGGGCCCTGTCACAGTAAGACTGTCCTCAGAACGCTAATTTGCCTGTTAAAATATCCAGGCGCTATAACTGCTCAAACAGTGCAGAAAGCATCAGCTGTTAGGTATGTCAGCCCACAAGGGAACAATCAAACAGCATTTTCTACTTCCCTTCACAGCGTTTCACCGCTGCTTTGCTCTCTCTGCCCGGGATCTTGGGGGTCGGGATTATTCAGATCTGCCCACCGATGAATAAATGATCACTTAATAACATAATGACTCCTGCCTGCTATAGGCACAGATGAACAGCGTGGATTCCCAGCGTTCTTGAACTTTTCATTCTCGTTATCACTGCGGTATAATTATCACCCACCCATAAACCCACCCACCCACCCATCACCCACCCATCCATCATCCATCCATCCTCCCACCCACCCATCATCCATCCAGCCATCCATCATCCATCCATCCTCCCACCCACCCATCCATCCATCCATCCATCCATCCTCCCACCCATCCATCCACCCACCCACCCACCACCCATCCCCCCCNCCTCCATCCATCCATCCATCCTCCCACCCATCCCTCCACCCACCCATCCATCCATCCTCCCACCCACCCATCCATCCATCCATAAATCCACCCACCCACCCATTATCCATCCATCCATCCATCCTCCCACCCATCCATCCATCCACCCACCCATCCATCATCCATAAATCCACCCACCCATCCATCATCCATCCATCCTCCCACCCACCCATCCAACATCCATCCATCCACCCACCCATCCATCATCCATACATCCACCCACCCACCCATCATCCATCCATCCATCCTCCCACCCGCCCATCCATCCATCCATAAATCCACCCACCCACCCATCATCCATCCATCCATCCAACATCCATCCATCCACCCATCCATCCATCATCCATCCATAAATCCATCCACCCACCCATCCATCCACCTATCACCATTACCTGCTCAGTTCTGGTCAGAGTCATGGTGGTCTGGAGCCCCTCTTGGGATGTATGGGTGCTGCTGTGGAACTACACCTTGGAGGAGATGCTAGTCCATTGCAGAAATGATAAATCGTGCCATTTATTTATTTATATTTTTCCCAGGCAGATCCTAACCTCTTTTTATAGCACGCAGCTTTGATTCATTTTTTTTACTTGACGATTTCCTTACGGATATGGCAGCAGGGTTCTTCCCAGACCTCACACCTTTAGATTGTGCCATTTACTACACCTCTTTATTTAGCAGGTATGTATTCCGGGCTACCGATCCACGAATGACAGCTGTGTCACCGGCGGAAACCGAAGCGAGGTGACATTTGTCTGAGGCCACAACGCTAGCGGCACAGGGGGGGGGGGGGGGAATTCAACCCCATCGCTGTGAACATGCTGCACACTGACAGCGCACACAGTCCTGCTGAACCCACCGAACAACCTGTGGAGACTTGGGGGCTGCATTGTGCCTATGTAGGCCAGCGCCGAGGACGGACACTGGGGGAGCCTCCGGCACAGATAAGAACAGAGCTGCTCTTGTCTGAGCTGAATTCTGCCATTGACTCGCTTCTCCCAGCCCAGCATATCAATGTGTTGCTGGGCCTCCGAGCCGCACATGCGTGAGCCACTCGAACACAGCAGACATGCATGTGCCGGCTTCTGGTCACAGGTGTCACCGCGGCACGCGGCGTGTCACATAGCATGTTCTGTCGCGCGAGCGAGTGTGTGTGTGTGTGTGTGTGCGTGTGTGTGCGCGCGCGCTCTTAGGGGGAAAGAATTCTCCGCTATGCCTCTTCTCCACACTCACTTTTTTCAACCTTACATAAACGTGATGAAACATTAAATATTATGAAAGTGTGTGTGTGTGTGTGTGTGTGTGTGTGTGTGTGTGCGCGCGCGCGCGGGTGTGCGGGGATGGTGGAGGAAGGGGGTGGGGACGGGGGGCAGTGGATATTCCACTGACGGTTACGTTGGAAAGAGGAGCTGCCGCTATTTATGAGATGAAAAACCAGAATTATTCCGACCCCGTCGACGCCGGGAGGAGAGGCTCGCAGGGGGCGACCATCCAGGCCCCGAAACCCGTCTTAACTGGGGTCCATTTACTATAAAGCGGAATCCAGACCTTCCTGCCTCTGTCATCCCAAGACGGCAACAGCCCCCCCCCCCCAGTACCATAATGACAGGTTGCCATGCCGACGCAGGCATCAAAAACGGCCAAGACATTTTTCTTCTTATTCCATCGCGAAAACATCGCCGCCTAAGAGGGAAACCAAAGACCGGACCGCGGCGATCGCTGCTGGGAAAACGGCGGCATCTCCAGCAGCTGCAGCCCGGAAAAGGGGGCGATAGGCGCGCGCCCGCAAAACGCAGCACCCACATCCACGTCCACATCCACGTCCACGTCCACGTCCAGCAGAAAGAGACTCACCTTTTGCGGGGCTCTGCGTTCAGTCGCCGCTGCCGTGTTCCGCGCTCCTCTCCCGCATCTCTAAGACGTAACGCGCGCGTCTCGGAGCCCCGGCGCCGTCTCCCGTCACCCGCAGGAGCGGCTCGTGCTCCTGACGTCCGTCGCCGCGACGGCTCCCTTCCTCAGTCCAACTTAGGCTGCCACATTTTCACACCGGAACGGAGGGCAGGGGAGGGGAGGGCAGGGGAGGGGGGTAAATAAAATAATAAAAACAATCGACTTTGCGCACAACGCATTAGGAACTAAACGCGCGCTGTAAGACTTCGGCGCAGCCTCATCTCGCCTCGCCGACACACACACACACACACACACACACACGACGACACACACTCCTCATCGGCCCGAACGCGGCTGCGATGCTGCCAGAAATTCTGTCGAGAATCAAACGTATTAATTCGGTCAGTTCAGTCGTGTCGCTCCTCCGACCGGCGCTTCTCTTTCAGCGGCTTCTGGGGGTCCGCCGGTGGTCTCCTGCTCCTGTCACGGCAGCTGTCACACGGGAGCCGGTTCCATATTGTTCATATCCACCGATACGCTTCGTCCCCAACTCTCTGCGGTGTTTTTCGCGCCCTCGTGTGTCGCGTACGGGCGGAATGAGCCATGATGTCAACCAGTCAGTTCCTTTCTGACGACACTGCTGTTTGGTGAGGTTTCCAGCAGCCTCGCTGAGATGCTGCCCCCCTCCCTCCTTCTCTCTCCCTCCCTCTCCCCTCTCTCTCTCTCTCTCTCTTCTTCTCTCCCTCCCTCCTTCTCTCTCCCTCCCTCTCCCCCCCCTCTCTCTCTCTCTTCTTCTCTCCCTCCCTCCTTCTCTCTCCCTCCCTCTCCCCTCTCTCTCTCTCTCTTCTTCTCTCCCTCCCTCCCTCCCTCCCTCCTTCTCTCTCCCTCCCTCTCCCCCCCCTCTCTCTCTCTCTTCTTCTCTCCCTCCCTCCTTCCCTCCCTCCTTCTCTCTCCCTCCCTCTCCCCCCTCTCTCTCTCTCTCTTCTTCTTTCCCTCCTGCCTTCTCTCTCCCTCCCTCCTTCTCTCTCCCTGTTCCCCCTCCTTCTCTCTCCTTCTTCCTCTCTCCTTCTCTCTCCCTCCCTCTCCCCCCCCTCTCTCTCTCTCTTCTTCTCTCCCTCCCTCCTTNCTCCCTCCTACTCCCCCCCTCTCTCTTCTTCTCTCCCTCCTTCTCTCCCTCTGTTCCTCCTTCTCTCTCCCTCCCTCCTTCTCTCCCTCTTTCCTACTCTTCCCCCTTCTCTCTCTCCCTCCTTCTCCCCCCTCTCTCTTCTTCTCTCCCTCCTTCTCTCCCTCTGTTTCTCCTTCTCTCTCCCTCCCTCCTACTCCCCCCTCTCTCTTCTTCTCTCCCTCCTTCCTTCTCTCTCCTTCTCCCTCTCTTCTTCTCTCCCTCCTCCTCTCCCTCCATTCCTCCTTCTCCCTCCCTCCCTCCCTCCCTCCCTATCTCCTATTGATTCTGTGGGCCACAGCTACACCTTAAAGTGCCAAGAGCGACTGATTCCACCCCCTGTGGGCGAAAGGTGGAGACCCCCCATTTGAAGGAAGCGTGACGATGACCCGTCTCAAAAGCTGCATCAGGGTGACGTCAGAAAAAGTTAAAGCAACACAACCCTGCTGCTCTCCTCCACTGATATCGCTAATCGTTGACATGTCATACCCCCCACGTCTGTCTAAACAGCTCTTCATTTATAATTCCGCCAGCTGTCATCTACTTGCCTCCTGCCTTTTACCTCCTACCTCCTCCATCTCTACAAGATCATTAGTTCCCCTTTCTGCTCGACACCTAACAGCTGGAAAAGGGTGTGAGGGGCCACAACTCTGCTGCCCGTCATGTGTCTCTGTGGCCAGTCAACTGCTGACTAAGATGGACGGTGGAATCCAGTGAGAATCCAGCAGGTCCCGTTACAGATTTACTGTCAAGTGTGATGAAGGTAACATGATTTTTTCTGGACCCACAAACTCTGTGATGCAGATGAACTGAGAATCAGACTGATCATGTCATGATACTGGCTGACATGTGAAACAGCCAAGTGAGAAATAAAGAGTGTACCTCTCTCTTACTCTCTCTCACTCACTCACTCACTCACTCACTCACTCTCTCTCTTACTCACTCACTCACTCACTCACTCTCTCACTCACTCACTCACTCACTCATTCTCTCACTCACTCACTCATTCTCTCACTCACTCACTCACTCACTCACTCACTCACTCTCTCTCTTACTCACTCACTCACTCACTCTCTCACTCTCTCTTACTCACTCACTCACTCACTCACTCATTCTCTCACTCTCTCTCTTACTCGCTCACTCATTCTCTCGCTCTCTCTCTTACTCACTCACTCACTCACTCACTCATTCTCTCACTCTCTCTCTTACTCACTCACTCATTCTCTCACTCTCTCTCTTACTCACTCACTCTCTCTTACTCACTCACTCATTCTCTCACTCACTCACTCTCTCACTCTCTCTTACTCACTCACTCATTCTCTCACTCACTCACTCTCTCTTACTCACTCACTCACTCTCTCTTACTCACTCACTCATTCTCTCACTCACTCACTCACTCACTCACTCACTCACTCTCTCTCTTACTCACTCACTCACTCACTCTCTCACTCTCTCTTACTCACTCACTCACTCACTCACTCATTCTCTCACTCTCTCTCTTACTCGCTCACTCATTCTCTCGCTCTCTCTCTTACTCACTCACTCACTCACTCACTCATTCTCTCACTCTCTCTCTTACTCGCTCACTCATTCTCTCACTCTCTCTCTTACTCACTCACTCTCTCTTACTCACTCACTCATTCTCTTACTCTCTCACTCTCTCACTCTCTGTTATTCACTCACTCATTCTCTCACTCACTCACTCTCTGTTATTCACTCACCCATTCTCTCACTCACTCACTCTCACTCTCTCTTACTCACTCACTCATTCTCTCACTCACTCACTCACTCACTCACTCAGTCTCTCTTACTCACTCACTCATTCTCTTACTCACTCACTCACTCACTCTCTGTTATTCACTCACTCATTCTCTCACTCACTCACTCACTCACTCACTCTCTGTTATTCACTCACCCATTCTCTCACTCACTCGCTCTCTTACTCACTCACTCACTCATTCTGTCACTCTCTCACTCACTCATTTTCTCACTCTCTCTCTCACTCACTCACTCACTCATTCACTCACTCTCACTCACTCACTCATTCTCTCACTCACTCACTCTCTCACTCACTCACTCATTCACTCTCTCTCTCACTCACTCACTCATTCTCTCACTCACTCACTCACTCACTCACTCACTCACTCATTCTCTCACTCACTCACTCACACTCTCTCTCTCTCACTCACTCACTCACACTCTCTCTCTCTCACTCACTCACTCACTCCCCCCCTTTCCCTCTCTCTGTCATTGCGAGAAGTGCAGCGCAGCAAAGTTCCTGCGGCCCCCGGAGGACCGTCCTGGGAGGGGCTATTGATCGCCTACCTCACTGACGCTGCGTGTCATCATCTCTGTTCCCACTCAGCCGTGTGTCAGACACCAGGGGGCCTGGTGACGCTGCAACCGCTGACTTGAACACGAGACCAAAGGGAACCCGTGAACTACCTCTGTCACCTTGGTCACAGTGTTTATTACAGGGGAACTGCTGACGAATCCAGCAGCAGGTGTGTGACATGAGGGGTGAGGCTCTGTGCTCACAGACACACACACACACCACAGCTTCGCTTTCCGCTCCTCAGAGTTCTGCTCCACGTTCTTCTTACACACAGCCAACGTCCAGAAGTGGCACCCTGTGACACACAATGTTTTCCGTCTCCCCCCAGCACCCAGTCACTCCGTTTCTGCCGAAGCCCCCGGCTGTGGGGCTTCACCGCTGCTTCTGCTGTCCCTGGCGGGACGTGACCCGAGGCAGCCGCACTTTCCTCCTGTCGTTACGCTGCTTTATTCAAACTCCTACTTTCACACGTCTGGCAAACACTTTTCTCCAAAGAAAATTGGGATTTGGCCCGAACAGAAGCCCCTCCAGCCTCGGAGGGAGAGGTTGACATGCGAACATCTGAACGCGGACGTGCAGCTGCTTGCTGACGCTTTGTGGCTCAGCCCTTGTTCTCATGGCACAGCATGAGGTGGAGACTCGGGGTTAAATGGCTGGGAAGAAGTTTTACTCACAGTCACATGGGTAGTTAGCAAGTGGGAGGCACACGGCCATTTTCCCGCCAAACTTCCACAGCTGTGTGTTATTCAAACAGCAAACGGGAATAATGGCAGCAACGTGGGACTAATTTGTGAAGATGTGAGAAGATGTGAGAAGAAACCAGACCAAAAGAATGTCCTTCTTGAATACTGAGCAGATTCAGCAGTTCTGAGGGAGAAGGGGAGCTTGTTTTATGACCTCATGGTCAAATTCCGGACCCCTTTCAAGTGGGAAAAGCAACTGTCTTTGCTGGGGGTAGGAACTGATCAGATCCTGGAGAGATATGGGTGCAGATCCCACCACTGCTTTGCCGCCTGTGAGCAGAATCCTGAACGTAATACACGCAGCTGCAGGTCCGTGATGGGGGGAGACGAGCGGAGGAGCTGCGTGGGGCTGCTGTGGCAGGTCAACCACAATGTGGCCCAAGGTTCTGGATCAGCTGCAGAATCGCGGTGACAGAGCCTGGAAGACTAGGGAGTTACAGGTATTGGGCCGACTCAGGCAGCTGTGGACGAGTTCTTCAGAGGCTGTAGAGAAAGTGTCTGGAGCATCAGGATCATTTCCCCTGTTTACTCACAGACTCCTGACATAAAGAGATAAGTAGATGAGAAGGTTGTTCAGTCTGACAGAGAACTTTCTCCACGTGGAGCAGACAGTAAGGAGACGTGAAGGTGGCTGTAGAAGATTAGCAAACACCAGACAAGCAGTGATTCTGTCAAGATATAACTGAACTGGCTGAAGAATATAGAAGGTGTGTGTGTGTGTGTGTGTGTGTGTGTGTGTGGACGGACAAAAGTGGAACCTGTTGGGAGACACTGATCTGCAGAACCACCTTGCCTGGACATGGCGGGTCCGGGAAGCTTGAGATGCTGCAGGTTGGCGTGTGAGACGCAGGGGGGAGGACACACCGTGAGGGGGGGCAGCATCAGCAGATAATTGAGACTCTGACAGCTTGAGAGGGGAAGTGTGAGAGGAGCCACTCCTACATTACACACTTCATGTCACCCGAGATGTGATGTGTCTGTTTTACCACTGCAGCCACAACCTCCTCCTTCTCCTGCTGAACAGATAAAAGACGTCGTGTCTTTTTTTACTATTTATCTCTTAAACCGTCTAAACTGAATGTCATTGAAACTGGGCTCAGAGTTTCCTTTTACAGAAATGCATTGACTGGAGAGACTGAACATTGGTATCTTGTGTATCACTCACTCACTCACCCAGCCTATCTCTCACTCACTCACTCACTCACTCACTCAGTCAGCCTGTCTCTCACTCACTCACTCACTCACTCACTCACTCACTCACCCAGCCAGCCTGTCTCTCACTCACTCACTCACTCAGTCAGCCTGTCTCTCACTCACTCACTCACTCACCCAGCCTGTCTCTCACTCACTCACTCACCCAGCCTGTCTCTCACTTACTCACTCACTCACTCACTCACTCAGTCAGCTTGTCTCTCACTCACTCACTCACTCACTCACTCACTCACTCACTCACTCACTCACCCAGCCTGTCTCTCACTTACTCACTCACTCACTCACTCACTCACTCAGTCAGCTTGTCTCTCACTCACTCACTCACTCACCCAGCCTGTCTCTCACTCACTCACTCACTCACTCACTCACTCACTCACTCACTCACTCACCCAGCCTGTCTCTCACTCACTCACAAAGGAAACAGACAAAGACGGAAGTGCAGCTGCTCACTGTGGCTCATTCTTGGCCACTCGGATGGTGACACGCAGCTGAACCTGGGCCTGCAGGTGTGTAAGAGCTGGGGGGGGGGGTGCTAGGTGAGGTGTGAGAAGAAGTGAAGAGAAGACGCTGGAGAAGCTCCTGTCTGAGAGGAGCTGTGAAAAAAACGCCACCTGCTGCCTCCGTTCCAGCAGAACGTCGAGCAGCAGCTAGCAGCCCTGTACTGGGTTTCAAACTGACAAGGTCCATTTCTGCTAATTTCGCTGCTCTGTTTTCAGCCAGCTTTAAATTCACTCATTTACACTCCTTCCTTTGGAGGAACAAGCAGGACCATAAACACTGAAAGATTCATAAGGAGGTTGCCAGATGATGTCTGAGGGCCTCATAGCTGCTTCGTGCTGTTGGATGGTTTCTGCTGTGTCTCGTGGGGGAACTTCTGCCCAGGATGTCTCTGTTGTTCCATTAGGGTCAATATTCCATTTCCTTTCCGCCCTCCCAGGGCTTTAATGGTTCGGCGTCTTTAACTGATCGCAGATTAGCAGCTTGCGGTGGGAAAACGTCCCTCTGCTGCTTTCCTGCCTTGGGCAAAATATTTATCGGTAATCGTACCTTTATGGAATAATGGCAGAAATTTCCGCTCGAGCTCGAAAGACAACTTGGTGCTTTTTAATTGACTGAATGAAACCGACACTCACAGACGCCTCGAGTTTCTCCAGTAAATGCTGCAAAAAATGCTGCACAACCAAGGTCAGAAGCTAATAGAACTGTGAGAAATGCATTTCCAGTTATTACCACCCATTTCCAGCCAACACTTGTGTTTGATGTCGCTTCTCTCCACCCCCTGCAGCGGCGCGTTGGACATGGAAACGCTGCTGGAAACGTATATCTCGTTCTTGTCATTCGTCCACATCGCCAGCCGCCGTCTTACGAGGAGCTGAGAGCGTTAAACTTGGTGTTTTCACATTTTCACCACAGTGTCTCTGCTGAGAGCAGTTTGAAGATGCGGAGAAGCCCAGGAAGGCCTGCTGGTCACCGGGGAAGCGGCTGATCTTCATCATTAGTGTGAGTAACTAACTTGACCAAATGAGCTCACAAGCTTTGTTGACAGGGATGGAAAATAAGCCTCGATTTGGTCAACAGAGGAGGAAACTGTATCCTGGATGGTTAATGATCACATTTTTCTGTGATTCAAAAGAAAACTGTGTGTGTGTGTGTGTGTGTGTGTGTGTGTGTGTGTGTGTGTGTGTGGGCTTGTTGGGTGTCGTTCACAGCGGAAACAAACTGCGAACACAATCACACACATAAGTAGAGCAGCCAGTTTTCTGCCACCCTGATCTTCTGCTGGAAGTGCTTTTCCTGCGTCCGTGAGGTCGGACCTGCTGGGGGTCTGTCAGAAACAAGCCTCTTCCCTGGGGAACCCGCTGAGAAGGCGAGACGCCGGATGCACCACAGCGTCTGCTTTCCAGTCGGGCGGCACCCTGGTCCACCTGGGGAACGATGATGCTCCGGCTCAGAAGATACGGTTTCACGTCACACGTTTTGCCAACATCTTCATTTATAACTAAAATCCTTATGGTACCACGTGGTTGGACCCACTGGACCATTGGTCCTTTTTAAGCACCACATGACCGTGGACAACCACCTGAGCCACCTGGTCGCCCCTCGTGTTCGCTTTGGCTTGTTGGAAAACGACGTGAGTTTGTGGAAATAAGTATAAGATGCCATATGATGAATTTGGGGAGAACCGCAGGGCCTGAGGCTACGATTCTGATGTAACCAGATGCAACGATGGCGGAGAAATGTTCCACCAATTAGGAGTCTGTTCTCATCTACCTCACTCCCCATCCCTCTCGCTCTCGTCATTTTCCACCCCAAAAACACAAACTCACTCGCCCCCCCAGTAGCCATGTTAGTGCCGGCAGCCTGTTGCTTCTATGCTCCTGTGCAGGCAGGACGGGAAAAGTCACGTGAAGCTGCATCATTAGATGGCTGCTGAACGGCCAGCTGCTCTGGGGACACTGCTGGGTTTCTATCCATGTCTAAGTGGATTTTTTAGTGACGCCGGACGTGCATTTCAGAGTCTTGCCGTTTGTCATTAAAGCTGGGAGGTGGAGCGTTTAGTCGCTTTGTGGGAAGGTTGACGTCTCCAGCCAAAGCGGAGGTGGTGGGAGGGAGTCCGTTCGGAAAATCTGAAGCTGAGAAGGAACGACAGAAAATTCTGTATGTTGAAGCAGAAAAGAAAACAAATGCGATCTTAATTGGTTTCTCTGACGTCCATTTTCTGCGAGACGTTGTCAGGTGGAACACGATGTGGGTTTAATGCTCCGGTCTTCGCAAAACATCTGATTCTAAACCGAGGACCAGCTGACGTTAAAGTGTGAAAACTTTGCGGGCTCACGGAACGAGCCGGTTTACACCTTAAGCTCCAAGCTGTGTGAGGTAATTATGGATGTGGCAGCTGCAGGTGGATTTCGCCACCGATATCACCTCTGTGAGCTCCGTTTAATCGGCGTCCGTAGGAACACGTCTGAAACCTAATTTTAGGCGGTTATTCATAAACTCGGCCGATGACGGGATGTTTTCCAAAGAACACGTGATAAACTGACCCCACGAGCAAAATGAACGACTAAACTGCTCCTTCCTCTCAAACACAAATCACTGATTTCCACTCAACAGACGTTGGAGGAGAAACTCACAGGTGGAGAGTAATATCGGTTTAACGTCATCTGCTCATTTAAGGAATGTATATTTAAAGGAGAAGGTTTAAGAAACAGGGCTGAGGTCAGGACCACCGCACTGGGTGGGCCTGTGGACGGTTGAGAGAAAATCTCGCCCTTTACGGTTACACTGCTGCTAAAATCAGCTGCACAACTGGATCCTGTTTAGGATTTAATCTTTAATCTCCACAAGCAAGCAAGCAAATCAAGGATATTTTATTTATACATTTATTTAATGTCGATGTGAACAATTGTTGTAGGATTTTGTTACGTAATGACTGATTTCAATGCATGAAAATCATGTTAAAATACAATTTTATTCTTTTTTTTTTACATTTCAGAAACGTAAACAATTAGAAATATGTGCAGAAACACGTGCTTTGTGCCCAGGAATCTAATCCCTGTGCTTTGCAGGCGGGAGGCATCTGTGTCCCTGTCTGCATTTGTTATGGTTTCTTTCAATAAGGATGTGACACACCAGTTAACTGTGAGCATATGGCAATCACTGCCTTGTCACTCAACAAACCATTCCTTGTCATATTTTTCTGCGATGGCTCTGCGACAGCATCGGCCGAGTGAAGTGAATAGCAGAAGAAAGACCCCCCCAGACGCCCGGAACCGTGTGGGTGCAATACCGCCTGACGCCGGTAGGGGGCAGCGGCTCACAGCGGTTCTAACCCTAATCCGGCAGCGGCTCTGTTTGCTGCAGATAGTCACGCCAGCTTTAAAGCAACATTAAAGGGCGAGAAGATGAGCTGCAGCAGGATGGGACCTCCGTGCTTGGCCCTTGTTTTTTGCCCCTGGATTGTAGAGGTAGGACAGTGAACACAGTACTTGAGTTTAAAGCCAGCCTCCACCCTAGGGGTCCCCAGGTGATGTCCCTTCGTCCCTCCGCGGGCGACCCACGACTGGCTCTGTTTTCCAGTCCAACAACGTGCCAAGATCCGAGTCCCAGGCCTGGCTGACGTGGTGAAGCTGCACGTCCAAACACATACAAGAATGACACACAAAAATGCGCAGAAACGCACATCGAAGCTCCTGTGGGCACGGCGCTGGACTGAAAGGCAGAAGTGCAAAAAGACGCACAGACAAACACCGTCCTGCAGAAGCTGCGTGTGAGGAACCAGGTCTGCGAGATCTCTGGGTGCTGAGCTGCGTGTTTTCTGCTGCACGCTGCTGCGTAACCCGCCCGGCTCAGGGGAGCGGAGCAACACGGCGAGTTGCGGAGAACCTCGGCTTTTGCCTGGATCAGCAGAGCCTGGTGTCGGCCAGCAGAAGAGCTCCGGAACAAAGTGACTTGTAGGTGGTTTTACCCTTGAAGAATACAGAAGAACGGATCCATCAGCCGAGAAAAGCTTTCGTCCATCAGCCCGCTGCACGCCGGAGCCGGAACTTCTGGGGCGTCCCAGTTACACCTCCGTCGTTTTCACAGGAACCCCCCCGACCCCCGGAGCGTCGGTGCTCAGCGACATGAAGAGCGTGGAGAAGAACCGATGGTGTCATTAGTGGTGTTACGCAAAGCGAGCGATACGGGGCGACGGCGTCCCGCGGCCTGCGGCGTCTGACCCCGATTAATCGCTGTTTGTCCACCGTTTCTTTATCACACACTTTCTTCTCAGGTCTCCAGGTCCCGTTTACCAGCATTTACTCTGCTAATGTGCTCATCCATCTTTCTTCCTCACTCTCGTCCTCCTCCTTCATTTCACTCGGCTCCAGCCCCCGTCCTTCTCGCCCCAACATCTACGTTTCCTTCACTGTGGATTGGCTCTGCTGCCTTTACACATTAATCTCCATTAACAAAGCAGAAGTATTAATAGTTTCTGGGACGAAACCGGAGAACTTGGCGGCTGTGGGGGTGGGAAAGGAATCACCTTCAGCGAGATCCCCCCCCCCCCCCAGGACTCGAGTGACGCTGCTGCTCTCTGACCTGCTCCTGGTGAGGAGGATGTTCTGTTTAACAGCTGCTGTCACCACTGTGCCTGGTGACGATGACACAGCGTGTGACAGCAGGTGACATCGCCTGTCAGATGTGTAGATACAGGGTGTTTTTACACAGTGTGTTACAGGTGCTGTGAGAGCTGTGTGCCAGCTGTGTGTCACCTGTGTACCAACAGTGTACCAGCTGTGTACCAGCAGTGTTTCACCTGTGTACCAGCAGTGTACCAGCAGTGTGTCACCTGTGTGAGATGTGCAGTGCTTGGCCCTTCACAGGGTCGTGTGATTCCACACTGCTGCTCCTCCACGAGCGGTTTTACACTTACTGAACTCACAGTAAAATAATTTCTGAGGATTTAGTGAGGGAGATAAAAGAGTAAAGAATTATATCTTATTCCGTCTCCCTCTCTGTCAAGTATTATCATTTATTTTCCAGTTCAAAGTGCTTTATTGGCAGGAGCTGCAGCTCAGTTAAAAAGAGGCAGAACTAAAAGCTTCAGCAAGAAAACCAGACTGGAGATTCAGTGGAACTAACTGGCAAATGGCAAAAATGCTGTAAAAGATGACGGTAAAACCCACGCCTGTTTCTGATTCGCTCTCTGTCTGCAGGAGCTGTTTTACCTCCCTGGGTCCCAGGTGCCTCACGTGTGGCCGTCGCGGGGAAACAGGGGTTGGGATGCAGTGCAATGT
The DNA here is from genome assembly GCA_900497675.1 of Arapaima gigas. NCBI lineage: Eukaryota > Metazoa > Chordata > Actinopteri > Osteoglossiformes > Osteoglossidae > Arapaima > Arapaima gigas. The sequence goes on along the minus strand of UFQX01001244.1, from coordinate 8,314 downwards.
TTCGGTCCATCCCAGATTCCCCCATCTGACAGGATGGAGTCCGGAGGGAAAGTCCTGCTCCAGCCCTGTGGACACGCGCATCACCGCTGAGCTCAAAGTTCATCCCTGGAGGCCTTTTTTCTCCAGGCTGGATGTTCACTCCACACCAGACTGTCTTGGCAATTTGAGACTGTGAAATACGTGCTGGTGCCACGATCAAACTCACACACACAGCCTGGAAGATCCCCACCACTCATTACAAACACCCTCTGAGAGGAGGGGCCAGTCGGGGATGATCAGACCGATACAGAAGCAGCATCTGAGGAGATGAAGCAGCTCAAGCAGATTCTAACAAGCAACCAGGGGTGGGAGTGAGAACATAAATATCTTGCAGACCTTTATTATGCAGAGCGGACACTGGTGTGTGTGTGTGTGTGTGTGTGTGTGTGTGTGTGTGTGGGTGTGTGGAGGTTTAATTTCATTTTTTGAGCATTTATCTCTGTATCTGTGTGTGACTAAAGGAATGAGTCCAGCTGTGAGGAGCTGCTCTGCTTCTGTCCCACAAACTGTCCAGACAGGTTCTGCTTGTGAGGAACGTTGAACAGGTGAAATTCACCCTGAGGAAAAGAACCCTGAGCAGCACAAGGGGGATAGAGAGCAAACTGAGCACAGCAGGCAGCGAGGTGTGAAGAGAAGGTCTGTGCACTACAGCACCTGGGGCAGGTCTCTCAACAAAGTGCTCCTCTGAGGTCCTACATGGCCCTGATCTGCACCAACGCCATCAGACAACGTCCTTCCGCTGTGTGACAGCCACGTGACAGATGTAGACGCCTCTCTGTGCTTCGTCCCTCTGAGGTGCCTGAGAGGACAGAGATGGGAAGTGCACATGAGGACAGGCCAACACCCAGCCCCAGTATTTCTGCTGCCTTCCTCTCACATGGGGGGGCAGCATGTGGCTTTTGTGCTGCATCCTCACATCCTGGAACTTTTAAAGATTTAAAGAGGTAATTGGCCGGGGGGGGGGGGGGGGC